>KZ654371.1:5671-16243 GCA_001010745.2 Gerris buenoi
TTACGTTGGGTCTTCTTCATTCGCATCTAGCTTCATAGACCTTTGGGGTAACAACAGGTTGTCCATTTTTTTACACTAGGACAAATCACCGTAATTAGGTACAAAATTCAAAGCCTCTAAACTGAGTTTTATTGTCGTACACTTTGTCCGAACTATTTTTCCTTAAAGTTTTGCCAAACATGTTCATCATGTTGATAACTCAGTTTAACATTAGTTTCTTTTCAGTTCTGTTCTACAGACCTTGCTCTACCCTACAGCGAAATATCTTTACTGTTTAAAATAAATTGATTTTAACAGAAATAACCCCACTTAATTGTCAGTGGTCGTCGTTGTTTACATTATTTTCGAATGTTACCACCAACAATTTTAGGAAATATAATATAATATAGGTTAATATAAACTTTTGTATATTTTTTTTAAATAAATTGTAAAACTAATGACTGATTTATTGTATTAACATGGGAAATTCATAATCTGTGCAAGTTTTCACTTTCTAGCTGGTCGAGAAGTGGGATCGACAGCAGTTGTCTTTTACCATTAATGGTAATCATAATGAAAATATAAAGGAATTTTGGGCTAACCTGAATAACTCGAAATCTATCGCAAAACAATAGTTTTTTTGTTTTTTTTTTTATCTTATTTAACCAAATACTGGTGTTCTTCCTGCAATACAGAAACCTTATCTCATTTTGTATCTGGACATGGGTCCCGTTATTTTAAAGGTTTTTTCCCCAAAAAATGATAGCCCGGGGTGAAAGTATTATATAATTTATTTTATTACCAAATTTATTTTACATAAAAAAGTATTAAAAACAGATAGCATATAACAAAATAACCGCACATTAATATTATAATATTTTTTTTAGAAATCAGAAATTGTTTATGAGTAAATAATTCAATTTATATAGGAAATTGATTTGTGGCCCTTAAAGTCAAACTGACCACATATGCAATTTGTATTATTGTGAAAATTTTAGGGGGGCTTTTCAGGAGCTCTTAGTCAACCACTGGGAAAATTACTTCCGATGTGAAATCGATCTTACAGTGAAGAGAGTATTACATGACAAGGTCTTGAAAAGACAATTTTATAAATAGATTTTAGGTGCAAATTATTTTATTGATACTTGATTTTCCGTAAATTGAATATAATATTTTCTGAACTTACTTTTAAAAAAGTTCACGTTGCAGGTCTTTTTTGGAAAAAAACACATTTAACGGCTCAGTTTTTTTTTTAAGTTAAAAAAAAAATAAATAATAATAATAATAATAAATAAAACAAAAAACAGGCTTGCATGACCATGGTACACACGTTAACTATCCTACAGACGTTCAAGCATGCTTGTACAATCATGCTTGCACAATAATGCTTGACAAGCATGCTTGAGCGTGTTTAGCCGCCTTTATAAAACAAATATTCACTTGATTAAATAAGATTTTATGATTTTAGGAATTAGAGACGATAGAGGTCACCTTAATGGATTGGACGAAACTCTCCCTCAGTGTAAAATAATACGTGTTTAATGTATCAAAGCTGATTTTGAAAGTGGTCATCAGTGCAGATAGTGGATGAAGTAGATGCAGTTAAGCCGAATCCACACATAATAAGAGATAAACATTGAATTTAGAAATAAGTTTTATTTAGGCAAAAGCCAAGGTGGGCCAAGGTATGGTCTTTTTAATGTATTTATACGGCTGTTTTCCGGTTCAATGGCAAAAAAATAGTTTGTTTATGTGTTCTGAGAATATAAGACCCATAGGATAGTTCAAAGTAAGCTTTTTAGTATTTTAAATAACACCATCAAGATCAATAGGGTACTACTTAAACAATACAGTGTTGCCTACGGACCCTTGCTGTGTGCTGGCTAGCATACACTTGACCTGTTTATTTATACTTGTTTTATCTTGATTTTGATGAGTTTCAAATTAGTGATTTTTTGAAATTAATTAAATCAAATTATTGACCACCGGCAACATGAATTCATTTTATAGGTCTTATTGCGTTTTTTTTTAATATTCTGCAAGGTTAATTTTGTAAAGATTTATTATGTATGTTTTGTAAGATTTTATATTATGGGGCTCGGATTTTTATGTTTTTATGTTTATATTTTTATGTTTTGTGAATGCCTATGATTTTGCATATGTTTCCGTTAAATGCATGTTTTTGGACATTAGATGCAATACTACATTTATTCACATAAATAGTGATTTTATTTTGTTTTTCGTAGAAGGAGATACCTTAAAGGAGGATGGATGATCAAGGGGGAAGAAGCTGTAAATTTTGGGTTAAGACTTAAGACATCGTTGAATCGATGTTTTAACTATTGATGTTCCTCTTTCGTAAATTACAGAACTTTAGGGTAGAAAAATAAGGGAGCTGGGAAAGCGATCTCTCGACAAGATGAACAAAAAAGATCACTGCTTATTAAAACATTTTTTTATAGGGCACAAGTAAAGTCCCCGATTACGTAATTTGAGACGAAATTTTTGGATACTTTTGATTTCGATGTTTTATCAGGTCATAATAGATGATTTCAATGTTATATGGTCCAACCGAGCGATATTTTGATACCTAACATCTAAATTGATGTCTCAACCCTAAATTTACAGCTTCATCCCCTCGATCATCCATCCTCCTTCTAAGTACCTCCTTCTACGAAAAACCAAATAAAATCACCATTTATGTAAATAAATATTTAGTTTTGCATCTAATGTCCAAAAACATGCATTTAACAGTACAATATGGAAATAAATAGGCAAAACATAAAAATCCGAACCCNCTTCCTGATTAATATTATTGTTTATTCAATTCATGTGTATGATTGTTTATTTAGTTTACTTCTTAGAAATAAATAAATTATGTTATTTATTTAAAAAATCAATTATTATTTTTATTAAACAGTACTTGTACCAGCTAAAATACCTTAAAAAGTAAAAATTTTCAAAATTTTCCCGGATTGTTACTTTACAATCCCGGGATTGCCGTAGGGGTAAATCAGCTCGGTATCCCGGGATCCCGGGATTGGATTCCCTAGTTACCAGTCTCTTCTCTCAATACGGCAGTTGCACCAGTAAATATATAATAACTCTAGTTCTAGGAAAAATTAATAAAATAATAAATACACAATTTAAAGAGCATCAGTGTGAGGTTTATCCACCCCAATGAGAAATGAAATCGGCCAACAATTGCGGACGCCATAAGAGCTCAAAGTCAATTTTTCTTACAAAAAATAAAATTAAGCTCTATTTAAGGTAGAACCGAAGTAACGACAAAAAGTCATAGGACCAAAGTGGTAGATCTTTTAAAATCAGTTACCGTTGGCGCAATCAGCTTGTCGATACGACTTACCGTTAAGCCACAATAAGCCTCCAAAAAAACTCTAATGTGCGTCCACCATCTTTAATTTTTTAAGGGGGGGGTAATAATATATTTTTTAACTTTTCGGATTTTTCCAGTCGGTTTGGAACCAATTTCCGACCAAACGCAAAAAACCGCGAGTCTCTATAGGTGGTCTAGAAGTACCCAAACATTTTGATTAGCTAGTCAGTGGGATTTGTTTACGCTGTCACCCTAATGTTTTTAAGTTAAGTTTTATATACTTTTTTCTAAAAAAAAATGATAATAACTTTGGTTCTCTACTCAATATTTTTCGATGAAACCAAGTCTACACTGTTTGCGCTCACCTCTGAAAAAATATTAATCGATTACATTTAGCCAGTTTTGCGCCTATATAAAGTCTGACTGAGGTGACATATACACATACACACATACATACATACATACATACATACACGAAAAAAGTTAAGGCCGAATTTGGTTTTCGGGATGTATAAAACGAAAAAGTATCCAAAAAATTTTCAATTCTGACCAATGTACAGACAAAACTTTAATTTTATATATTTAGATTACCATGTTCCCTTAAGATACATAAAAATATTTGAATCAAGATCTTAAAAGCCATATTAAAACAAATACTACCTGCTATAACAGTAAATAAATAAATGCGTATATCAGGATTAATAAATTCTATCTACCCCATTACTTGTAATCTAAATCAATATTATTAAAGGGTATAGACACTTTATCATGGTAAAACTAATTATACGGATCAGTTTATGGAAAATGGGTAAATATTATATATAAACTTCCACCAGTGGAGACAATAAATAGAAGATACTATTATAGATTACAATATTATTTTGTGAAAACTAAAACTCAGTATATGACCTATTCTTATTACAATTTCTTAGGTACTGAAAGAGCCAGCGTGATCTTGAGGGTCAAATTACTAACCACGCCTGCTCGTCCATCAAAAGTTCAAGGGTGGCATGAGGTCGTGGGTTCGATCCATCACCGTTGTGCTCTGATTAATAAAACATACTAGTGATCTTACCATACTACTATGATATAAGGGGCTGGAGCTCTACCACGGGGCAGGGCTAGTAAAATGGCTACAAAAAGTGTTGTCGCGGAGAAGCCAGGTTCGATTCCCTGCCGTGTAGAAGTTATTTTAATGATAAATGTTGATGAAATGTTCAACAATAATTAAATGTACCTACGAAAACTCGAAATATAATAAATGAAAAACACGGACTGAGTAATTATGAACTCGTGTATTACAAAGTTTGTCTGACTTGTCTCGGACCGATGTTTGTTATTTGCTTTAATTTAATAGTTTATAATGCGATGGTCATTTATTTATACGAATGTACATAGATTGTTCAATAGTTTGTACATAATAATTGTTTAATAGTATCAGAACTAAATTTATAAAAATAAATCAATTAAAGATATACATATTTACAATGAGTTAATATTCATCATAATATAAGGCCCCAGCATCAATACAGGCAGCTGCTGTAATTCTGGTACGATGCACTAACCAACATTACCCCTAGACACCAAATAAATAACATCTAATATTAAACATCCCTGATTATGTAATTCAGCGATTTTAAAGGCTTGTTAGAGAAAATCCGAAAAACTTTTTATGAATTTGACAGTGAAAGGCTGAAATTCGGCTTTAAACCCAAAGTAGTTTTTCATAGCAACCTAAACTATATAAAAAGAAAGAACAAATGTTAAGAGAGAGGAAAGTATTTATCCAGCTCCAGCTACACTTACATAACTTTTAAATCAAGAAATTGATGAAAACTGTTGTAAAAACTGTTGGAAATAGTATGAACCTGGAGTACAGACGAAAACTGACCTTCTAAATACCATATAAAAGAAATTTTGTTAAGTTTTGTAAATTCAAATAATTTTAAAACCTAAACAGCATATTTTTAAGAACATTTCAAATATGCAGAGTTTTGTTTGTTGCTAAAACGTATTACGGGATGATTAGTAGTTTTCATTAGGTACATTTTTTGCTTCTTTAGGGTCATTAATGTTTATCAATTTTTTTAAAAAACAAAAGAAATGCTAAATAACTATGGCTTATTTTGTTATAATAATACATCATAACTACATGCTTTTAGTCTTTTTATAAGTCTAGTTGGAATTTGGCCAATCCCGGGATCCCGGGATTCGTTTTTACAGCCCCGAAATCCCGGGATCGAAAATTTGGTCCGGGAATGGATTCTCTACTGGTAACTAAATTAATGCACCATCATGTTTGATGATTGCTCAATGACTTCACAGTATAATTGGTTTTAAGGATTTTTTTTACTTATGTATTTATTATACCTTTTTTAGTATTTTTATCAATTACTATACATATTTATTAGTTTCTATTGGCTATTTTTTAAATATATAGATAGAGTCCTTACTACGATTTGGAGAAAATTATATATGATGTTTTATATAGTCCAGATTTTATTCGTAGATGGCTTAGAAAAAAAACTATTTAGGCATTTCATTTAATTGCTAGGCTTACATGGTAATATTCCTAGAAGGCTTTGGAAACAAAACTATTTAGGCATTTCATTTAATTGCTAGGCTTACATGAAGGTTACATAAATGATTAAATGAAGGCTTACATGAGGAAACATAGGCACTAATACCTAGCATGAGCCCCGCGCGAAGCGCGGGGTGAAGGCTAGTTATAAATATTATTGTGGGCACAAAAGACAGAGGTTACATTCATAAAGTAAAAAATAGCTTATTCTATGTCTGTTATCTATTTAAAACTAGTGATATATGCTATAACTTATATGTTGATGTTGACCAGTTGCTTCGTTATATAAAGGGGGAAGTGTGGTTAATATCAAGTTACTATACCGGAGCTTCTTAAAGGAGAGAAGTGAATGAATGGTTTGGATCCCCCTTGGTTTCCGGTTTTCCCTGATTGCTTGCTTTGTCCACTACTGAATAACAATCATTAGGCTTATTCTTCGTCGAATATATCTTCATACCCAATTCAGCGTACAGAAGTTTACATTGTAGGTATAATCATAACTTAGGTAAATGAATAATGATAATTCCTTCAGTATTTTTGAAAATGAGAAATAATAGGAAAAAAGTAGAAATTCTATAACTGGCAAATTCTAATACGAATGTATTAGACGGCAAACTGTAAGGTTGTACTACCTGTCTTGCATGTAGAAGACCTAGATTCTTACTTCGATTTCCTCTAGAGGTTTCCTTAACTTAGACTAAAATCCTCATTGTTAAGTTACTTTTTGAAGTGAAACTTCTTTGGTGGCGGTTGAGTGAATTTTTTCATATAGTGACATCGTGTAACGAAGTTTGCGATTCGAGACTCGTCGACTCGTCCAAGTGTATCATTTTTACAGATTAATTGTATTATATCTATTTAAAGACTAGCAAATAAAAACAAACTTTTATTTTTATTGGAATAAATGTGGTTGCCTTAGCGTAGAAATATATTTTTTTTTCAATTAAATTTGCCATAACCATTTCTTAATCCTAAAATAATAAATTTGTCAAAAAATGAAAGAGAGCAATGCATTCTAGAATTTAAGTTTCACTTCTAATGCGTGAGAGCCTCTCACATATTTAGTCTACTATTTCATTAATTAATTATTTTAGAAAAAAAAACTATTTTTCATACCATGGATGGATGATTGGCTGTTCAGCGTGCGTCGGTCTGGCATCACTCGGCCTCGCTATAGGTCTCGCTCGGACTTGCGCGTCAAATATTTCAAAAATAATAGAGAAATGTGTTAAAAATAGACTAGTAACCTATTTAGAAACAAACAATATTATATCTGACAAACAATACGGCTACATTAAAAATAAAAATACAGCTGACGCATTGTACAAACTGACCGACCTAATAACTGACGACTTAGACTCTGGCAATAAAGCTTTGGCTATTTTCGTCGATTTGAAAAAAGCCTTTGACACTGTATCTCATGAGATTTTATTGAAAAAACTTTACTCAATAGGAATCGGAGGAACATGTCTCAAACTATTCAAAAGTTACTTGACTAACAGACAGCAACAAGTAAAACTAGACGGACATATTAGTGAAAAAACCAATGTACATTTCGGAACACCACAGGGTACCGTTATGGCCCCCTGGCTTTTCCTTATTTACATTAACAGTTTACTCAAGCTAACTAACACATACTCGGACATTATATGCATTGTCGACGACACCCTTTTATATTTTAAGGTTCAACTTGGGATGAAGTTGATAAAAACGCAACCAAGGGAATCTCTCAAATTAAATCGTGGTTTGACAAAAACTTACTGACTCTCAATTTAAAAAAAAACTAAATACATGTGTTTTTCACACGACAAAAGAGGGCAACCACCTGATTATTACTAATACTAGCTATACACAAGACTGACTGCCAATACCTTCAACTTAGGACAATTTATGACAATACAGATGGAAGTGACCCTTGTACCTGCATAAAAATAGACAGAACTAACAGTATAAAATATCTAGGAACCATAGTCAACAACTACTTAAACTAGATAGTAACTAGAATAAGAAAAACAATGCGCATTTTTATAAGAATACGAGGATTCGCAGACAAACAAATACTAGGCCCGTTTCACACCGAAAGAATCAATAAATCACTAAATCAATGAAAATGAATCACGTATTTATTATAGAAAACCCCTTCACACTGAAAGAATCAATTAATCTCTGAATCAATGAAAATCTGATTTATCAAAATTCGGCGTAAGGGGTTTCTATTAAAATGTAAACAAACTCTTTTTTTACCTTCACACCGGCAAAATCAACTTGAATCATTGATTTTATTTTTTTTAACTTGCTAGAATCTTTTAGAATCTGATTTATCAAACTAATAATCAATATACAGACCGATTTTTTTTCCTTTGTCATAAATATTTTAAGTAAAGAGAAAGTATTGCTATGGACATATCATTGTTAATTATTATAAAAGTAAAGGAAAAGAATGCGATTTATGACGTTTTTTATTGCTCTAATGATTTTTACTTTCTCATACACATAGTATTTTTAGAGAATGTATTGCGATAGCGCGAAAATTCCATTTTAATATGTTTATGGTTTTTCATGTTTTGAGGTTCCGTACAGGACCGATTTTGATCAAATCTNGGATTCAAATTTATTTGATTTAAATTTGTGGGCTGGACATTGTTGGCGTTTGAATTTGAAAACGGCGGGGAAAGTTCATTCAATTCGGACGGAGTAGTGGCTTTGATAGTAGACTGCACGGGTGGGTCCGGGGCGGTGGGGGAAGTATGAATGACACGTTTAGCCGCCCCCTCTACAGAAGAATCAGAGTCTACGGACTGCGTTTGTGAGTGAGCTCGTTTCTTGTTCTTTTTTTTATTTGTCATGTTGATGTTTTGATAATAATATGTGGATTGTTTACCTCTCTGAGGTCCCTGCCTGATAAGAATCGGCCGACCCGGTGCACCTCGACCGGCCAGTCCAACTCTACTAATCACACTCACTTAAAAAACTATTAATTAAAATAAAAGAAAACGTCTCCGAGAAAAAATAACTTGTTATATGTACAGAAAATAATAAATAAAACTCTTTGATATAAAAATAAAACGTAAAATACTTCTTTAACTGTTTGAAACAAGATAAAAACAGAGAGCCGATGTGTACGTGTCTAAGGTTCGATGCAGACTCCCCCCTGTAATGGAAACACCATACATTATTACCGGCCCCAGGGCTATAATATGGATCATTACCGCCCGCTCAGGATAGTAATGTTTACATGTGGAGGGCTATAAAGTCTGTTACATCACCGGGGGTAGATAAAATAACTTCGCAGCATCTCAAAAATGCAAAGACAAATGTTATAAAACCAATAACCTTTATGTGCAACGCATGTCTGGAGCAAGGTGTGTTTCCAGACATACTTAAACAAGCCTTAATAACACCTTTATACAAACAAGACAACAAGACAGACCCTTCTAACTACTGACCGATATCAATAGTATTAAATATTTCAAAAATAAATGAGAATTGTGTTAAAAATAGACTAGTAACCTATTTAGAAACAAACAATATTATATCTGATAAACAATACGGCTACATTAAAAATAAAAATACAGCTGACGCATTGTACAAACTGACTGACCTAATAACTGACGACTTAGACTCTGGCAATAAAGCTTTGGCTATTTTCGTCGATTTGAAAAAAGCCTTTGACACTGTATCACATGAGGTGTTATTGAAAAAACTTAACTCAGAAGGAATCCGAGGAACCTGTCTCAAACTATTTAAAAGTTACCTGACCAACAGACAGCAAAAAAAAAAAAAAAAACTTAAATAAAAAATAACAAATGTATATGGAACTGATCTATTAAAATTATAATTATTGTAAACAATTATGTAACAAACTCAGAAAGGTGGAAATATAATTATTATTATTACATTACGAAAACATCTAACTTCAAAATTAAAACAAAAATTAAGTTTTTTATATTCTGTCAAACTTTAGGGCCTCAAGATAAGATGTCAACCGATTTGGATAATTTTTTTCTTTGTTTTAGTCTATTTTTTAAAAAAAATTCGAATGTTTAATGATAACTTATTTTGATTTCGTACGTATTAATTTTCATTTTCAATATTCAAAAATTAAAGTTTATCTTCTGACTCTATTTGGATTTTGTTCTTTCGAGAACATTCTACAGATTCTCCTATGCACTGAGATTTGCTAATTATGGCCGTATCATTCTGAGCAGTTTGAGAACATTCTACAGATTCTCCTATGCACTGAGATTTGCTAATGATCGTCGTATCATTCTGAGCAGTTTGTTCAAAGTAACTTAAAATCGCTTTAAATGAGTATGGGGAAAACGATTAGTCCTTTCTTGCTTTTTTCATTTTAAATATTCACAAATTAAAATGTATTTTCTGGCTCAATTTGGATTTTGTTTTTACGAGAACATTCTACAGATTCTCCTATAAACTGAGATTTGCTAAGGATCGTCACATCATGTTAAATCACATGTTAAAAGTAACTTCCAACTGCTTTATATTGAGTATATGGGAATATTGACGATTTGGGCTTCAGAAGGTGGTTAGAGGGCGGACTACCTGTTTCAATAGATAGGATTAACCCGGCGCACTTCGACCGTACCCTTCAATAAGGGGCTGGCGCACTTCTACCGTGACCCGACCTTTCCCGGCGCACTTGGTGTACAGCCAT
>KZ654373.1:8561-19483 GCA_001010745.2 Gerris buenoi
TTTTTTGGATGTTTAGGTTTGGACAATTTTTGAGCAAATTTTACTGTACTATAGGTGGGGAACCTGCGACCTCTGAAGGTTTCTTGTGGTCGTAAAAAAGTATCTTGTTTAAATTTTTAAGGTTGCGTTTATAGGTATATCCATTTATGCGACCTCCTTTATTACTGCCTAATTTAAATATGACATCCAATGGTAAAAAATTTCCCACCTACAGTTTGTCTCAATTACAAGTATTTATTTATGTTTATTAATCTATAAAAACCATAATTTGATTGACTTATAAAAAGGGCGGCAAATTGGAGACCGCCCCGGGCGGCAAAAGTTCTAGGTACGCCACTGGTGTAGCGGGACACCCGGTAGGAACGAGTTCCTCACATTTTTCATTAAATATAAATTATAAAATCACACTGTTAAGTACGTATACGTTGCTAACTGCTTATGCATGGTGGAGTTAGAAAAGAGACAAAATTAAAAGTAACTAACTGTTTATACCTGGCAGAGTTAAGGCAAAATTTAAAAAAAATTTTCTTACGAAAAATAAATATGTATTGAATATTGAGAAAAAAGTTATCATGATGAGTTTATAGTTAAAGAGTATGTTTGTAGTTAAAGTGTAGTGTTGTAGAAATAGGACTGTTTTCATCCTGCCCGGCTTACTAATTTAAAATATATCTCTTCCCTACTCAAAAACGTCTGCTTGTATCAGGTTGAAATTTTATATGCCTGTTTCAATTGTACCTTAGACGTTGTGTAAGAAGTTTTATTAAAATCGTTACGTTAGAACGTAAGATATCGGTGAAAACGATTATTTCTCTATTTTAAACGTTTAGGTCCGCTTTAATATATTTAGCGATCTTTATCTCTTCATAGCAGTGTCGATGTTCGTTTTACTAAAAAAAAGTCCAGTCATGCACCATGACTTAATGAGCGAATTTTCAAAGAAATCTGAGTATTATTGGCTTATGATAATATAGAAAAATTTTGGTTTAGAGTTTGGATAGATGAAAAAAAAAATTGGTACACACGGGTACGGGGTACAAAAGTCAAAATAGTATTTACCCGTCAAGATGCACATCGTTGGAAAGTTCTTTAAGAGTACAGTAATTGTTGTTATGTACAATTTTATCATATTTCCATTTAAAAGGGGGGTAAAATGGAAACACCATGTTTTTATGCTATTTTTGACCCAAATTTGACCCCTAAATGAACTCCAAACATTCTGGCCAACGAACTCAACCTTTCTTTTGATATTATTGACATTTTACAATTTTTTTGAAAATTTTAAGTGCATTCTAAGGGGAGATATCGTCTGGAGTGACACATACCTATATGCATACATACATACATATATACATAAAAAAAGTGTTACATTTTAGGAATCGAATCAGAATGGTCTGAAACGGATTTCCATGAAAAAAAAAAAATGTCCTTATAAAAATTTTGAAGTCATTGCAATAGCTTAATTTTCTTCGAAAATTCGCTAAAAATATTTTTTTTTTAAAGTTGTTTGTCTCATTAAATAGATGAAGTCAGAATTTTTTCCCATCCTGAAATCCCAATTTTAAACTTGAAGCTTACGTTTACGCGAGCGTTGCGCGCGAACGCTTGGGCGGATAAAGTTGTCCAACGAACTCAGCCTGAGCATAGGTAAAATGAACATGTGTACCAAATTTCAACCAACTCGTTCATCTTTTACTCAAGTTATCGTGGTCGGTAGATTTCGTGACGCTTGGTTTTGACGGTGATTTTGGTGGTTTTTTTTTTCGGATTCACTGCCGGGCTCCAGAACGTGTCATAAGGAACTTGGTTNATTTTATTTTAATTTACTTTATTTTGTTTATAGAACAAGTTTTTTTGTTTTCCTTAAATGTAAAATTGGATTAATTAAACAGTCGTTCTTAAATCGTTCTTAAAAAAAAGAAAAAAAATAGTTTTCTTATAGTTAAAGCATTTAGTTGCTAGCATTTAGGTATAGCTTAGACCCTAGTCTAAGCTATACCATGCGAGCACCGAAGAAAAACATAAACCGGAGTCCTGTAGTGTAGTCCACCGTGCACCGAAACTATCCTGGGAGCCCCGTCAGTGAATACTTAAGTTTACGTCTGGTGCTGCCGGCCGCACCTGTCTCGGCGGCTCGTCTTATTTTTTTCCAGAGGATTTGTCCTAAAGCTACCGTCCGCCGCGCCAACCGTGTATTTCGACTTTTACTTACCAAGAAAAAAATGGCGTACATTAAATTTTCATTATTTTTGAAATTCAGACGCGCGGGGGAAACCGTCGCCACTGTTCGGCATATCCGTGGGCTTCGTGGGTGGTCTTATATTACGTCTCAAGTATCCCTTTAAAAAAAAATCTCAGNATTTTTGAAATTCAGACGCGCGGGGGAAACCGTCGCCACTGTTCGGCATATCCGTGGGCTTCGTGGGTGGTCTTATATTACGTCTCAAGTATCCCTTTAAAAAAAAAAATCAGTCTGAGGCAACTCAGACAAACTTTCTCATATACGAGTTCGTAATTACTTATCCCAGTGTAATTACTTTTCCACTTATTTAGCCGTGTTTTCCATTTATTAATTTTCGTACGTACATTTAATTATTATTGAACATTTCATCAAAATTTATATAAAGATAACTTCTGCTCGCGGCTCCATCCGCGTTATAAGCTATTAACAGGAACTAGATTTTTCACGGGAAAACGGCTTATATCGTTGGATTTGAATTTAAATGGTCTACCTTTTAGAATTTTTAATCAACATCGTCGGCACCGTTTAGAGTTAGAGAAATACTTTTTTTCACGGTTTTTAGAGTATTTGGGGGGTAGCTTCCCCAAATTTGGGGCTAAAATTCATTTCTTGATTTCGCCTTGGGGTATGATTTTTCGTAACATGTATGCCAAATTTCGTCAAAATCGGCCCAGTAGTTTAGGCTCTAGGCGTCTGCACTGATGACAGACAGACAGAAAATTTATTGGACTCAGGGGACCTCAAAAAGTGACTATCAAAATCTCAAATCGAACCCGGGCCCTCTCCGTCCAAGTTTGAAGCTATTTTCTCAGGAACTAGATTTTTCCCGGGCTATTTTCTCTCGGCTAAGCTATTTTCTCAGGAACTATATTTTTCCCGGGAAAACAGCTTATATTTATATCGTTAGATTCGTATTTAAATGACCTACACTTTAGAATAATTATTTAATCAAAATGGTCGGAACCGTTTTCGAGAAATAATATTTTTTGGCGCCCCAAAAATTTAAATCCATCAAAGCGCCCCAAAACTAGTAAATGAATCGAAATCTCAATATCCAATTTTCGCGCCATCACAATACTTTCTCTTTATATGAGAAAGTAAAAAAATAGCTTAAAGTTGTGTTTTGAAGCTTTAAAATTTCTAAAATTTTCCGGGGGAGGACCCCCGGACCTCCCACTATAGTGGGTGAATTTCATGCCCACTACACCCCCCAGAAAGACCTCTAAGTTGTCGCCCAGTAAAAATTCCTTAAAATATGCTCTGCAATGAATATATGTATATTGAATATTGAGAAAAAAGTTAGTCATGATAGTTTATAGTTAGAAGTATGTTTGTAATTAAAAGTAGTGTTGTAGAAATAGGACTTTTTTCTACTAATTTAAAATAAATATTTTAAAATACAGGGTGATCCAAAAGTTCGGAAACGGCTTAATATCTCCGTTAATATTTGAGATATCAAACTGCCGTTTGTTGCTATCTTCATCATGCATAAAAAACTACCTTTTTTGGGTGGGTNATATAAAATAATAAAAAATCGGACGAATAATAAGGGAGTTATAAGCCTTTAAACTTTGAAAACTTTAAAGTCGATTATCTCAAAAGTTTTTTGTCCAAAAAAACGGTAGATACGGTTTTTTGGCTTAGCACGGCAGTATTAATAACCCTTGTTCTCTCCTATTTTTATTTTATCGCAGCTGGTTACCCAGCCATTTTCTTAATTTCTTCAATGAGGTCTGCTTCAGCCAAGAAAGAAAGAATGGCTAATCTGCAGTTATCCATACAGTCGAGAATCGCTTGGCGGCACAATTTCGCAGATTTTTACCAAGAGTCTCTGTATTGTTTGCTCATTGTCTGTTAAAATTTCGAAAGTTGTTTCCGGAATATTGTGTTTGTTTCTTAATTGGTCAAGTACTTGTACTTGTCAAGGGGATGTTTATGGTCCAATGTAATGAAAAAAAATATGGTGGGTAAAAACCCCCATACAAAATTAAAAATTTTGCGCAAAATGTTTGTTTAAACCTGATGTGAAGCAACATCATGTTTGCGCATACATCAAACAGCCCCAAACATGGACAAAATGTTTGTGCAAACATTTTGACCGTAAGATAGTTTACTCGAAGCAAATTGCGGACCATTATAAATAGACGGACGATATGGTAAATCGTTCACACCTTTTTCTATTTGGTGCCACCAAAAAGTATTTCTTTTTTACTTTCTCATATAATATAAAGAGAAAGTATTGTGATGGCGCGAAAATTCGATTTGAGATTTTGATGGATTTCCACGTTTTGAGGTCCCCTGNCCGCCTTTATACGATGTGTAAAGAAGTTTTATTTAAATCGTTACGTTAGAACGTAAGATATCTGTAAAAACGTTGTTTTCTCTAACCCGTCCGCTTAATAAATTTAGCGATCTTTATCACTTCATAGCAGTGTCGGTGTTCGATTTACTGAAAAAAGTATTCAAAAAAGTTGTTTGTCTCATTAAATAAATGAAGTTAGAATTTTTTCCCGTCCTAAAATACCAATTTTAAATTTAAAGCTTACCTTTACGCGAACGTTGCGCGTGAACGCTTGTGCCGATAACGTTGTTAAACGACCTCAGCCTGGGCATTGGTAAAATGAACATGTGTATCAAATTTTAACAAACTCGGTGATCTTTTACTCAAGTTATCGTCATCGGTAGATTTTGGGTTATTTTGTGACGGCGATTTTAGTCGTTTTTTACTTTCTCATATAAAGAGATAGTATTGTGATGGCGCGAAAATTCTATTTTGAGATGTTGATGGATTTACACGTTTCGAGGTCCCCTGAGTCCAAAAAAGTGGTTTTTAAAAAATGACTGCCTGTCGTCTGTCGTCTGTGCAGACGCCTGGAGCCAAAACTACTGAGCCGATTTTGACGAAATTTGGCATACATGTTCAGAAAAATCATACCCCGAGGTTTAATCTAGAAATGAATTTTAGCTTCAAATTTGGGGGCGCTTCTCCCAAAAAACTCTGAGAAAACGTGAAAAAAAAATTATTTCTCGAAAACAGTTCCGACGATTTTGATTAAAAATTCTAAAATATAGTCCATTTAAATACGAATGTATCGATATAAGCCGTTGTCCCGGGAAAAATCTAGTTCCTGAGAAAATAGCTAAAAACGCGGACAGAGAGCCCGGGTTCGATTCCCCGCCCGCGAGATTTATTTTTATGGTAAATTTTGATGAAATGCTCAGTAATAATTAAATTTGCATACGAAAACTGATATAGGGAAAACACTGGGCTAAGTAATTATGAACTCATATATGAGAAAGTTTGTCTGAGTTGTCTCGGACCGATTTTTTTTTGGATTCATTCCCGGGCTCCAGAACGTGTCACGTGGGTACCTGTAGAGTGAAAGAGAGTGTAGTAGTGTCATATCTCCATCCCTTTTCAACTAATTAGGGGAGAATATCTCTATCTTCTACTACTGCTATAGTTTAGTCAGCCTTCTCTTTCTTATTCACTGGNAACAACTGTTAAAACTTGGTTTTCGTTAAGTTGTAATTACTTCGTTAATTAAATATTTTGTTTTTGTTACAATCTCAATTTAATTATTAACTGATATTGAAGGGGTTTTTTTATTCATAGTGTAGAAATGCGAAAATAGCTTCTGAAGTAAATTATAGTGGTAGGATTGGTTTTTAATTTGTTTGCTTGAACCGTGTCTGATATGGGTGGTTGGTAATATGTTTAGTGATTTTAAAAAAAATTGTAGTATTACATGTTTTTTGTATATTTGCGAGATTGGTAGTACTGGGAAGTCTTGGAAAAGTTTTTCAGAATATATCTAACATTTTATTATTATGTTGGCAAACCTGAGTGGCACTTCTTTAGATGGTTACTCCCCTTATTAAGAAAACAAAGGGGAGTAACCATCTAAAGAAGGTATACGGAGTATTCTTCTTTAGATTGTTACTCCCCTTGTAAAAACGTAAGTGTGATATTCCTTTGTCCCAAAGTGCATTGGACTAAGCATCCCTTTGTCTTAATAGTTATTTAGTCAAAGTAATTTATATTCTAAAAAAAACACAGGGGAGTAACCATCTAAAGAAGTACCAACTGAGTAGGTTATGCCATTTTAGGAGCAGTATCATCATTCAGCAAATCATCAAGATTTATGTATGAAAAATGATGAGTTTGATGATGTAACACTCTCGGCGAGCCTCTGGATAATGGTCTTATCATGTTCGGCTACATTTCTCTCGCTATCGCCATCATGGTCTCATTATCATCACATTAATATATTAACAATTAATGGTTATGAGTGATGGACCACTTTAGGTTTGAATAAATACAAATTATACCATTTTCAACGAGACGTTTTGACCCTTCTTTGTAAGGTCATCCTCAGTCATAGCTTTATTTCTGTAATAACCACTATTGACAATTAATGAACATAATAAGGTCTTAATTCAACGTATCATAAAGCACAGAAGTATACAGAGTAAAGACTAACAACAACACAAATTTTATGATACTTGAAATTAAGACGATATTGTTATTGTTCACGAATTGTCAATTGTAGTTATTACAGACATAAAGCTATGACCAGGNTCATGAATTGTTATTACAGACATAAAGCTATGACTGAGGATGACCTTATAGAAAAGAGTCGAAACTTCTTGTTGGAAATGGTATAAATTGTATTTATACTTTTATACACAACTAAATTGGTTCCCAGCATATCCTATATTAATAATTTTAAAGTACCGTAAAATCTCACTTATAATACGCAGGCAAAATTTTGAGCTATAATTTGGGGAAAATTAAATATTCGCGTATAATACGCACCCGACTTTTCCGTCAAATTTAAAAAAAAAATCGTTTATAATACGTACCTAGAATGATATATTTTGCACATTTTACATGTAATTTCCAATATTTATTTCGTAATATTATTACTTGCGAGGTCAGATGGCTAATAAGGTGTCTATTTTATAAGAAAGCTGGGTGCTTTCTAATAAAATAGATACATTGGTAGAAGGGCCACCTAAGTCAGTCGTTTGTTATCAAGCCGGTGTTATCACATGGTGTAATCACCAGTGTAATCTCACGGCGGTACCGCTTTTTGAGATAAACAAAAAAATTAACTTCTATCTACCTTTATCAATGACCTTGATCAGCTTGCGAAATAAAATAACATAACTATGATGGTAACAAGTCTTTATGTCTATAAAAAAAAAGAGAATCAGTTTTTGTTAAAAAAAAAAAAAGTATGTTTACATTTATGTTTTTTATTAGTAAAATTTAAGTTGTAAAAGAAGTATTTTTTTTCACTCGTGTATAATACGCATCCCTATTTTGGAAGGAAAAAAGAGGTAAAAAAGCCCTTTTTTACTTTTACTTTTAATACTTTTACTTTTTTTTACTTCTAAAAACCCGGCAGGAGGTAATTTCGAGCTTTGGACGGAAGAGACGGTGGACATCGAGACTCCGTTCTCGAACCTGCCGCAGGACGACGTGGAATACCTGAAGCTGGAGATAGCAGAGCTGAAGCAGATCCTCATATCTCTGGCCGAGAAGTACAAACTATCTGAAGATAAGCGTAAAGTGGCCGAGAGACGCAACTCCTTCCTCAAGGCTGACAATCTCAGACTTCAGCAAATGTAAACCTCCTTACTAGAACTACAAAAGTCTTGTGCAAACATTGTTACATAAATGCTAATGTGTTAGTGTTACAATAGCGCCCCATCCACTGTCGTTCTTTCCGTAAGGAAAACCGATTCCGTCAACAAAGAGTGTTAGTGTATGGCAGGGGCCTAGCTATCGGGCCGCAACGCCCGCGGCCGCGTTCTCCAATTATGCGCCCCCCTCAAGCCTGCGCCCGCTCGCTTGAGCCCAGCTCAAGCCCGCGCAGGCTTGAGGGGGGCGCATAATTGGAGAAGAAAAAAGTCGGTAGAATTTGAAAAAGAGAGAAAGTGAAAAAAAAGTAGTAATAATAAAATAAATAGACGACCTGTTTAGTAAATCAAAAGAGTTAATAATTGATCAATACAAGAATGATTTGGCTGACACATTCCCTCAAGAACAAGAAATAATAAGTTTTTGATCAATAATGAACTATCACATTAAACACGCTCAACATATAGAGATTTGTCAAAAATAGTGATTTGTGACAATTGGTCACAATGGTGGCACATAGCTTCCTCACGCTCTATAGTACGCATAGATAAGTTAAGTTTGTGAAATAAAAATACCTCGATAAAAATAATCAAAAAGTTGGAACGGCGTGGCACTGATCCAGTAAATATTTAATAACGTTGGTTCTTGAAGACAGAAATCCGTTTCAGACATCAGGGAACATTTTTAGTTTCGTGTCGGTCCGTCGCGTCGGTCTGTCGTTCAATTCTTGGGAACCAACATATCTTAAAATAAAAACTACACGTTCGATTTTGATGAAATTCAGATGGTAGGTCAGACTTAGGTCACTGTTGGTCCCATACATTTGTTTCTCTTCCACATGCACACAAACAAACATTTATTTTCTCCTATAGCTTCAAATGTACTTGTCTGTGTCTGATTTGAATGAAACTTTTACAGTTAATCGAAAGTAGCCCGCAGATAGCCCTAGATTAATTTAAACCGTATGCGCTCTTTTACTTCTGCTAAATTAGTTCTTAAATTTACGTAAAAAAACCAAACGATTTTGACAGAATAAAAAAAAACGGAGGAAGCTAACAAATTAGACAATACTGTCCTGTAAAAATATAAAATCAATAAAGTACGTGATAGGATGCGTGGAAGCTATGTACCACACAAAGTGGCAGTCTATTTTTTTAGTATTACCTAGGCCACTTAATTGATTCTTACTGTTACAACTCACTTTTACTCGACAATAATACCTAATTACATTGTTAAGTAAAGGGCGCTTTATTAAGTAAGGGAAGGGGCGCATTTTTTATCTTGCGGGCGGGCGCTACCAGAGCTAGCTACGCCACTGGTGTATGGGGTTAAAGATGAAAGAACGGCAGGATTGTAATCTTACAAGATCATCCCGTCGCGCCATCCTCTCATTCTTCTCTAATGATAAACGCCCAATTCACTGTCATTCTTTCCGCAAGGAAAGCCGATTCCGTCAAGAAAGAGTGTTAGTGTATGGGGTTCACTCGACCANTTTGATGCCGTGTCCGTGGAAATGTACTAAAGAATCTAAATAACGTACGCCATTAGACTTGACTGACACACTCATACAATTTTGTCTACTAAATTATATAAGACCTTACATTTAAACTTAATTAGGAAGAAAAAGGACTTTTTGATATAGTACTCCGTACAAGTCCAGGACTTAAACGGAGTTCAATATCAACTGTATTAAGAGGCACAAAATCCTTAGCATTAGCCCATATAATTAAATATGGTTTTAGGATAAAAGTATTCGTTTAAAAAATGTTAATAGTCTCAAATAGATAATAAAACCAAGGGTACCATCGAGCCACTTTTGGCTTTTAATGCCCTAAAACAGTCTAAAATGCAGTTCAAGAGGGATTAAAATTAAAAACGGTTGAACTTATCAACAACATACAACAGCAATGTTGAAATTATCAACATTCCTATTTGTAATTTGTAAAAAAATTTATTGGTAAATTATTATTGATGCTAGGTGTACCCTGGTAATAATTTATATATAGAAGAGTGGATCCTCAACGGGTAAGACGGAAATAAAAACACTAGTACATGTTTTACTGTGGCGACGTTTCGGCTTAGCCAGCCATTTTCAAGCCTAAACATAATAATAATTTATTGTAAGCATGACAACATTATAAATAATCCGCTAATATAACAATAGTGTANCGTTATATTTTGATGAAATTCAGATGGTAGGTCAGACTTAGGTCACTGTTGGTCCCATACATTTGTTTCTCTTCCACATGCACACAAACAAACATTTATTTTCTCCTATAGCTTCAAATGTACTTGTCTGTGTCTGATTTGAATGAAACTTTTACAGTTAATCGAAAGTAGCCCGCAGATAGCCCTAGATTAATTTAAACCGTATGCGCTCTTTTACTTCTGCTAAATTAGTTCTTAAATTTACGTAAAAAAACCAAACGATTTTGACAGAATAAAAAAAAAAACGGGGGAAGCTAACAAATTAGACAATACTGTCCTGTAAAAATATAAAATCAATAAAGTACGTGATAGGATGCGTGGAAGCTATGTGCCACACCAATAGCCAGTCTATTTATTTAGTATTACCAAGGCCACTTAATTGATTCTTACTGTTACAACTCACTTTTACTCGACAATAATACCTAATTACATTGTTAAGTAAAGGGCACTTTATTAAGTAAGGGAAGGGGCGCATTTTTTATCTTGCGGGCGGGCGCTACCAGAGCTAGCTACGCCACTGGTGTATGGGGTTAAAGATTAAAGAACGGCAGGATTGTAATCTTACAAGATCATCCCGTCGCGCCATCCTCTCATTCTTCTCTAATGATAAACGCCCAATTCACTGTCATTCTTTCCGCAAGGAAAGCCGATTCCGTCAAGAAAGAGTGTTAGTGTATGGGGTTCACTCGACCAGTGGCGTACCAAGGTCTTGTGGCACCCGGGGTGGGATATTATGTTGACACCCCCTGAGAAATGATGTTAGGGTCAGTGGCGGATCCAGGACCTAATTTTGGAGGAGGCAATCCTTCCCAGATATGCAAA
>KZ654376.1:17024-29821 GCA_001010745.2 Gerris buenoi
GAGATATCGTCTTGTCGAATTTTGTATATAAATGGCCGCCATCTTGAATCAAGATGGCGAATTTTTAAAATATTTCTTAGCGAGCACCTAGGAGGTAAGAGGAACACACCTACAAAATTTCATGGTCTTAGGTCAAGTGGTTTCAGTGACATCGTGATGTGTCAGTGAGTCAGTGAGTCAGTGAGTGGTATTTGGATTTTATATATATAGACTAGCTGGATACCCGTGCTTCGCTACGGAGTATTTTTATATTTGATAAGTTTATAAACTACCAGGAAAGCATACAAATTATTTTATCTACGATTGATACGTAATATAAACATTACATCTCTTTTTAGATTCGTAGAAAGTGATTCTTTACATACCTGTATTAATCGCGCATGCGTGTCACATTGTTTTGAACAATTCCTCTTTTTTCCACACTAGTGAGGTAAAGAAGAAGAATTCCTCTTTTTTTTCGAGTACAGTGACGAAAAGAAGAAGAATTATTCTTCAACTTTTCACACGATTAGCGAGTTTGTTTACATTTAACATAACTAATTTGATGTTTATTTAATAANGTCGTAGGTCCAGTGGTTTCAGAGATATCGTGATGTGTCAGTGAGTGAGTCAGTCAGTCAGTGAGTGGTATTTGGATTTTATATATATAGATTAGGGAGAGAGGTAGAAGGTAACTTACCCGTAAGGCGTTCCATTATGATAACTTCTGTAGTTAACAGGGGACTAACAGATATTCGGGGTTTAATAACTACTTTCGTCATGCCTCTAGGAAGAGATACCGCTGTACGTCCAAGGCCTGAAACGGATATTTCCGATTTGCGTTTTGTTAATCCGAGTCGAGCAAAGAAACTTGTGGTAAGAAAGGATGCCTGAGCTCCTGAATCGATTAAAACCCGTGCTTCAATAAATCCACCAACTGAATCCTGTATATGGACCAATGCAGTNGGGGGGGGGGGATTAAAGAAACTCTGTGATACTAGATATTCCTAATTAGAGAAATAATTTTATTGTTTCTTGATAGTTCAATAACAAATCAAAATAAAACAAATTAATAAACACTACAGCGAAACATAGGACTAGATGAGAGTTAGATGAAATAGAGGAAAATAGGAGTTAAAGAAAGTTAAGGTTATATATCTATATGATAGAGGCTAGAAGAAATTTTAATTTGAATTAGAAGAAAGTGGAATAGAAATAAGTAAAGAGGAGAAAAGTATGAGAGATGACAAGTAATTTGCACATGACCAAATCCATAAAGCAATGAATATAAAGAGGGATGGTTAATAGAGAGGATTGGCTCGCTCCGCTATTGTTTATAGCCTTGAGTTTTTCCCTTTTTTTTCCATTGTGTATTGTATTCATTAAGAGCTCATCCCCCCCCCCCTTCGCGTGCAAAACCCCGGATAATTGCTAGGGAAATGAAAAGGGTGAGAAAATCATAATCCCTGGCCCGTCCCTGGGTCGCTGTTTAAGAATTATTTGAAGGAATTTAATCCGAGGCTATAAGTCTCTGGGGGGATAAGTCAGGCTCAAAGCGGAGGCACAAGAAATAAAATACATATATATCTCTCTCCTGGATAAACGACATCCAGTTTTATATCTCTCAATAGTCTTTGTTTGTAATTAAAATATTAATATACAATTCAACAAAATTATAATATCTAACAACAAAAAAAAGAAATTATAAAAAATTATAAACATTTTTATTATTCGTAGAAAAAAAAAAAAAAAAACAGCTTTGTAAACAACTTTACTCTACTTGTACATTATTCCATTAATATACCCTACATATTTATTTCTGATAACTTCTTATTTTAGGGCTAAACTCAAGTGATGGGAAAACTAAAAACGGTGCTGGTTAAATGTAACAACATCGAATATTTGATAAAGGCAGTTATATTCAAAGCTTCCTCACGTCCTATTTTGTATTTTTAATGATTGGAGAAATGGTAAAAATAGACTGTAAATAACTAAGAAAAATGATTTAAAAAAAAAGTGGTGAAATGAAAAGTGGTGATGTACCTGGTGATGATACTGAAGGTGGTGAGGAGAGGGCCCTCTCAGTAGTGATGATGGTGATGGTTTTCTTGAAAGCAGAGATCTGAAGGTGAATGAGAAGAGAGAGAGAGAGAGAGAGAGAGAGAGAGAGAGAAGGTGAGTGAGAGAGAGATCATATAAAGGAATCATGTGAACTGGTCTAGATCTCGTTCCCAACTAAACTAGAAAAAAGGGGGGAGGGGGTAGGCTACACGCTTCCTCCCATTCAAAAGTAAACAATGATGTTTTGCTTTACCTATTATTATCAGATATATTTGATATTCCTCACGTTTTTAAATCTCTTAAAATTGTTTTGATTTTGTTCTACGTTTTTATTAGCTTGCTTTCTTGTTTGTTGGTCCAGTACAAATCATGCAATCGATTTTTAACTAACTCCCCGAGTAGCTAGACATTCGAAACTTTTAAAATAACTCAGAACACGATGACAATACATTATTTTAATACNCGACAAAAATCAGTATTTTCAAAAATTAAATTTAATGTAAAATAACATATCCCTTTCATGAATTATTTTAATGATGAGGATAGACCAATTTTTTTAGGGCTATAAGCTGCCAAAGTGTGTAGTAAAAAATTTAAATTTAAAAAAATGTGAATATAATGTTTTTTGTCGACCTACATTTTGAGCTAATTTGACTGGACTATTAATAAAAGATTTACATTGAGACAGAATTATGATTGCCGAGGCAGTTACACCTTCCAAGGGAAATTATTTTCTTGGCTCGTTGTTCTGGAGACAATGATACAATCTGAGGACATTTGTAAATAGAGTGGTATCCAGAGCATGCAACACAATTACTGATTAGCTTTTCTGGAACTTGCCGACTAAAAGAAGGTTGGTTTTTGCTTTGATTTAAAGAGGTGGAAGATCGGAGAGTGAACTTACTTGGAGGATTTGAGGCAGTTACCAAATGGGTACGCTGAATTCTTGGATGAAAGGTAGAATTATTTTCTGAGAAATATTTTTAAGGTTATTTGGTTTGTTGACAGATACATTAGCACTTTCAAGTATCTTACAATGATTTCCTAAAAATGACTATCAGAATTACTTATTACTTAAGAATTACTAATTATTAATACTTTATACTGGGCCAGGTCAACCTACTGCTATGGGTATCTTTGGCTGGGTCATTACCGAAACAGTACCTCACATACCTGAAGTTTCAATTTTCTCTGCTGAGGTCTCTTTAGAAGACTCTCTACGACAGTTCTGGAAAACTGAAGAGGTCCCTCAAATCTCGATAGACTCTCTTAAAAATCCTGAAGACGTTGAAAGTGAACAACTTTTTTTGACTCAGCATCAGCGTGACCACAGTGGTCGATATTATGTTCCGCTGCTGCTTCGAGATAATTGAGCTCAATTAGGTAACTCATTTGATAGAGCCTTACAATGACTTTATCAGAAAGGACTTTATCAGAGGGACCGATATCTATCAAAACTGAAGTCACATTAGGTTTGTTTCTGTCATTGAAGTGAGTTTCAAAAAGCCTATGAGTATTTTCATCCAGGTGGCGGAAAGCTATTTGATTTGAAACATAATGAATTCTGCCAAATTAGAAATATTCAATGCTTCTAGAGCCGAATAATTCTCAGAAAGTAGTTCATAAAATGATCGGAGTTTTGTATACGACTCAGCATGAATTTGAGGTAAACTCAGTAACTTTTCAACATGATAAACCGCTAAATGTCGTTTGGACTGATATCTGTTTAGAAGAATATTCAAGGCAACCTTATAATTTGTGTCTGTGGGGGAAAGGTGTTTAATGAGTGAAAGAGGTTCTTTACTTAAGCAAGATTGTAAATATAAGAATTTTTGAACATCTGATAATGACTGATTATTGTGAACAAGGCTGGAATATAAACTATAAAAAGAGGCACACTCTCCCAAAGATCCATCAAAATGTTTTAAAGAAATTTTTGGAAGAGGTTGATAATTAACTCCTAGAGGTGAAATTCTCGGGGTAGATGGAATAGGTTCCTTAGAGCTTAATTTTTCAATAGTCACTTGCTCAGAGTAAGCTTCAAAAGCAGCATCATAGAGGTCATCAAACGATGAGAGCATTTGATAGTTCTGATTTAGGATTCACCGTGAGTTCCAGCTCATTTTTTTCAACAAGTAGTTCTGAAAATTCTTTACGAGTAATTTAAGTCTAGAAAATCTAGCTTTAAAAGTACTCATTACCTTAGAATCAGATAACTTAGGGATTAAATCAAACGTTTGTTGAAGGCGCAAGAACAAAGTTTCTAAGTTCTAAATAAAGATAAAAGGAAAAGAACTTTAATTGAGATAAAAAAAAGTTTATTAAGAGCAGAGTCCAAAAGAGACATGCAACAAATTGCTACTGGATAAATGAGATAAAGGTAGTAGGCAAAACCCTATGCACAAAACCCAAACAGTACACGAGTCCAACTATCTTGGTAAAAGATTTAACCCAATCTCCGCAATACGTTCTTCCAAGCCAATCTGGTGATTAAAATAAATCGATTTTTTTTTTCACAGATAAAAAGTGGAGAATAATTAGAAAAAAAAAATAGAATTAGTTTTATCCGGCCCAAAGGACCACTAATGGAGAAATGGTAAAAATGGACTGTAGATAACTAAGAAAAATGATATTAAAAGTGGTGAAATGAAAAGTGGTGATGTACCTGGTGATGATACTGAAGGTGGTGAGGAGAGTGCCCTCTCAACAGTGATGATAGTGATGGTTTTCTTGAAATCAGAGATGATCTGGAGGTGAATGAGAAGAGAGAGGGAGAGAGTGAGTTAGAGAGAGATCATATAAAAAGAGGTATCATGTGGACTGGTCTAGATCTCGTTCCCAACTAAACTAGAAAAGGGGGGGCAGGCTACACGCTTCCTCCCATTCAAAAGTAAACAACAACCTTACACACTAACGCATTGACCTATGGTCAGTCAATACCAAAATTAAAAAATGATGTTTTGCTTTACCTATTATTATCAGATATATTTGATATTCCTCACGTTTTTAAATCTCTCTAAACTGTTTTGATTTTGTTCTACGTTTTTATTAGCTTGCTTTCTTGTTTGTTGGTCCAGTACAAATCATGCAATCGATTTTTAACTAACTCCCCGAGTAGCTAGACATTCGAAACTTTTAAAATAACTCAGAACACGATGACAATACATACTTTTAATACTTCTAGCCACCTTTCAGCAAAATTTAATATTTTTTTTTAGCAAATTATGCTGTATGTAAAGTTAGTTCGGAACAAATCCGAAAGTTATTTTATCTTTTTTGATATGTCCCATATTTACAATCTTCATTTTGACAGGTTTCAAATTTATGGCAGAAAATTTAAAAACGTAGTATATAAAAATATCTTTCTATCTTTTGCGATTTTACATGAATTAAAGTATCATAGCAAAATTTAAAGAGCTCAAAAGAGGGCAAAGAGGTTCAAATTAATCTGGGGCTACTTTCGACACACCATCCAAATTTCATAAAAATCAGATAAGTACTTTTGAAGATATAGGCATAAACTAATGTATGTTTGTGGGCATGTGGAAAAGAAACAAAGGAGCACAGAAAGTTGAAACTTATATGAGACCAACACTGGGCTTATTATACCAACCATCCAAATTTCAAATATTAGTTTTTAAGATTATATTGGTTTGCGAAAATTGAGCTACCGACAAACAGACACGGAACCAAAAAATGTTTCTTGGTGTCTGAAACAGATTTCTGTCTAGGAATTTTTGAAATCGGAGATGTAAAATAGTTTCGTTCCTCAGAACGATCACATAGCTTCTGTTACCTTCTGTAAGCTCGGAAGCCAAATTTATGTCCGCCAATGCCCCGCCAAATGTCCGCCAATATGTGTGTCATATGCTTCCACACTTCCTAATATTGAACCAATGGTCAAATAAGATAAGGATCTGTTTCCATTCCCAATTCAAGTCACACTTATTTAAAAGCAACATTAAACTTTGCAGACGGTTTAAATTAATGTCCCATATTAAATCATACAATTTTTTTCTAAATCAGATGAAGGTTTTTAATGATATAGGTGCAAATAAATGTATTCTGTCAACTAGTGGGGTACAAGATTTCCACGTGTCCTAGCACGTACTTTAATGATGCTATGCTTTTTCAAGCCATTCTTGTCTAATTAATTTAATTGTTCCCCCTATTTTGCTCCTGAGCTTACTGATGGTAACGAAAGTTACCAGTTATGTGATCGTAGAGAAGAACAAACTTTTTGTTATGTCACCGAATTCCAAAAATTCCAAGACAGAAATCTGTGTCAGATATCAGACAAAATTTCTCTTCCCTGTATCTGCCTGCCAGTCTGTAGGGCTATTGGTATCTGTCGGTCTGTTCAACAATTTGTTGGTCCCAGTTCATTGTTGGTCCCATAGAAGTGCCTTAAGCAAACATGTGTGCACGCGTGGAAGGAAGCAATGTGCACTGAGGGTTGATATTATTATGGGACCAACAATGTGCTAATTCCGACCTTATTCAAATTTAATTAAAACCTGTAGTTAGCAGACCGACAAACACGATACAATATATCCCTTGGTGTCTTAAACGGACATTTGTCCAGGAATTTTTACAGTTGGACCTAAAAAATGTTATTCTTCAAAATAATCACACCTCTACCATTATCTTCGGTAGGATCGGAAATAATTAGAAAATGTTTTGTAATGAATTCAAAAGAAAATTAAGTATTTGTGTAAAAGGTTTTAGGGTATGTTAACGAGTCATATAATTTCTATAGTTTACTGTAAGTTTGTTCGCTCTTATCTGAATAAAGTTATTGATAAGTTTCCTGTGTTTTGGAAGTTATATCGTATTGAAAATATAATAGATCATCTTCTTCTCAAGATAATCAGACCTTAATTTAGTTTGCCTATCAATGTCCTTTAAATAGTATTTCTTGATATAAATAAAAAAATAACAATATTGTTAAATACACCTGGCCTATTTTTCGCAAGCATTCATAAAATATCACTAAAGCTTCCAGACTAATCGAATTTCTTTTATTTATAATGAGCTCAAAAATTACATATGAACTAGAATTATTATGTTACCTACCATAAATAACGTATACCCATACCTACACGGTATAGTTGCAATGAAACTTGACTAGTATTAGATACATTTCCCGAAATAACTTAATACATATTATAATCTATGCTATCTTTAAAGCTTTTATGCCTACCTCTAATAAATGTATACTCTATTGAATATGATGACAAATCGTTCAATTATTTCCTCAACTTACTCTCGCTCTATCAAATCATGAAATGTTTATGAAGATCGTCGTTCTGTTTGGTGTTATTTTATTATACTTTTCTCCCTTCTTCTATTACACATCTTTATTATTTAAACTCCCGTGATGTATTGATACACTGTATCTATATGTACATGTATATGTAAATGTATTATATCATTATGAGAGTATAATACCTGTATGTTATTTATTTGTAGGCATAATATATCTGCATGTTGTTCATAAGTTACTAGCTAGATTCCCATACTTTGCTAGGGAATTTTTATATTTAAGGTATATTTAAATTTGATGGGTTTTCAGAACTACCGTCAACAAGTAACCACTAATAGTTATTTACGCAACAAGGGAGAGAAGTATGTTTTCCTGCTCGAGGGTAAGTTTTCTCCTAAGGCACCGCCGAANGTATCATGTGAACTGGTCTAGATCTCGTTCCCAACTGAACTAGAAAAAAGGGGGGAGGGGGCAGGCTACACGCTTCCTCCCATTCAAAAGTAAACAACAACCTTACACACTAACGCATTGACCTATGGTCAGTCAATACCAAAATTAAACATATCCCCCCCACCGAAACCAGTTGTTTCAAAAAGTGGCATTCTACCGAAAAAGAGGGGGTAAAATGAAGTTGAAATGGGAAAAGAAAAAAATAAACCAAAAAGTGGTCTATATTCTAGACTTCTAAAACAAAATAAAATAACACTGTTGCTTAGAAAATAGAAGGCACTTGACTTGAGTGCTGAGAGAAAAAGAAAATAATCAAAAAATTGAAAAGAAATATATACTTGAAGTTAGGAAAAAATAAATGAGTTGTTAAGGTTCAGGAAAGGAAGCCAACTTAACAACAGGTCGTTGGAACTCTCCCTGTGAAGTTCGCACGGTTACTACCCTAACCATATCATCAGAGCCTGGATAAACAGCAACAATTCTGCCAAGCTGCCAGCAGAAAGGAGGAGTTTTCCCAATGTTAAGGAGTACTAGCTCGTCAGTTTTGACATTGGGTTGTGCCTGATTCCATTTATGACGCTGGTTGAGAGTGCACAGATATTCTTGGTGCCACCGTTGCCAGAATGTTTGAGAAGCTTGGCGAAGTAACTCCCAACGATGAAGTCTGTTACAAGGGATGTCAGTAAAGTCAGGCTCAGGTAATCCTGTTAACGGGTCACCTATTAAAAAATGACCTGGTGTTAGTGCGTCGAGTTCATGAGGATCCGATGAAATCGGGCAGAGTGGTCGAGAATTAAGAATACTTTCAATCTTCGCAAAGAGTGTGGGGAATTCTTCAAAGGTTAAGGGTCTGTCCCCAATGATTTTGCGAAGAAGGTGCTTTGCAGACTTGATTCCCGCCTCCCATAAACCCCCGAAATGCGGAGCTGACGGAGGATTATAGTGCCAGGTTATGTGTCGCTGAGACAAATGTGTCTGGAGGTGAGTTTGAGTAGTAGTATGTTGTAAGAAGTTATAAAGATCAGAAATATGTCTACCTGCACCAACATAATTAGTGTCACAGTCACTAAAAATATCACTACAGAGGCCTCTACGACTAGTGAATCGATCTAAGGTCCTATTCACACGGTGAAACGCAAATCTCCTTGAAACTAGGAGACTCTGGTACCACGAGTCCCAGCAATGTAATTAGATGGCGTTATCAGACGGGGATACTCCAGTACCGGCGACTGGGAGACCGTGCAAGAATGAAACCATGCGACTCAGCGTGCTGGTCTCCTAGTCTCCCAGTCTCTCAGTTTCCTACAAAACATTCCTTTTTAACTCCCTACGTGAAAATGATTTATAATTATATTACCACATATTTATAATAAAATATTATATAATAAACATAATTATATTATATTATACTACTTTGTAATTATTTTATTATNGAGCTGACGGAGGATTATAGTGCCAGGTTATGTGTCGCTGAGACAAATGTGTCTGGAGGTGAGTTTGAGTAGTAGTATGTTGTAAGAAGTTATAAAGATCAGAAATACGTCTACCTGCACCAACATAATTAGTGCCACAGTCACTAAAAATATCACTACAGAGGCCTCTACGACTAGCGAACCGATCTAAGGCTGCAAGGAAAGCCTCAGTCGAGAGATCAGATACAACTTCAAGGTGCACCGCCTTAGTTGTAAAACAAATAAACAGACATAGGTATACTTTCGTAGTTTTGGTATTCCTGAGCCGACTCTCTTTCATCACAAAAGGACCTCCAAAATCAGTGCCTACTTTTAGAAATGGTCTTGCTTGCTGTACACGAGACGGTGGTAGAGAGCCCATTAGTGGCTGAAGTATTGAAGTCCGCATTTTAAAACAAGGAAGACACTTGCTGAGGCGGGAACGTATTAGTTGCCGTGCAGAAATTATCCAGAAGGATCGCATTAGAATCGAATGTAGAGTACGAGGCCCTACATGCAAATAACACAAATGGAAATAATCAACTAAGAGTTTAGATAAATGGCAACCTTTATCCAATAATAAGGGGTGACGGTTGTCAAATGAGAGGTTAGAATGACGGATCCGTCCCCCCACCCTTAAGAGCTTAGAAGAATCGAGGAACGGGGAGAGGCTGCGAAGACGTGAGGAAGGGCTTTCTTTGCATTGAAGGCGTTGTATGTCATTCTTGAAATGTATTTGTTGTTCTATTTTAATAAGTTGGTGCAGAGCCCCACTTAATTCTGTTGTTGTTAAAGGTCCTTTTACTTTGGCCAATGGTTGTTGGAAGTTGTGGATAGCTCTTAATATCCAGGCTACGACCCTCTTTAGCCTGATGAAGTTAGAGAACCGAGTTAACAATGAACAACATACATTTTCTGAAGTAGCTACAACGGTATAGGACAACGAATAGCTATCAGATCGCATTTCAAGAAGATTATTAGTTGAGGTGATAGGAGAATTTAGGGGCCATTTCTCAGGGTTGAAGCCAAGATGGGCCACTGAACCCCAAAGGATGGTCCACAATCTTATCAGGAGGAACTCCTCTGCTTACAAAGTCTGCAGGGTTTTCAGTTGTTGAGACATGGTACCAGTCTGATGGATTGGTAATTTCAATAATGTTGACAACCCTGTTAGCAACATAGATTTTTAACACGTGGGGCGGCGTACGAATCCATGTCAGTCATGGAACGAATGAGTCAGAAAAGGCTAAAGTCCGAGTTATTGGAATCGAAGAACATAGAGTAGATCGAGAAAAATCCAAAAGTTTTGTTAAAAGAACTGCACCACAGAGTTCTAAACGAGGTATCGTGAGGGTTTGGAGAGGTGCCACACGAGATTTTCCGAGAAGTATAGAAACATATGACGAGCCACTTGCCTTGCAGAATGAATGAAGATATACTATAGCTGCAAAACCTTTTTCGCTGGCATCTGTAAATGCAAATTCAACTGAGGTGAAAGTATTAGTAGGGTTAGGTTTGATAATACGAGGAATGCTAACTTGAGTGAGACACGGCAGATGAGTGACAAAGGTTTTCCAAATTTGTTGCCTTTCATAAGGTATTTCTTCGTCCCACTCAACGCCAATCAACCAAAGTTGTTGAATGAGGTGTTTGGCAAAGAAAGTAACGGGTGATAACCACCCAAGAGGATCGAAGAGTTTAGATATCTCAGATAGGATTGCTCTCTTAGTAAAGCTCAAAGTTGGTGAAATTATTTTATACGAAAAACAATCTGTAGTAGGGGACCACTGGAGCCCTAGAACCTTAGTTTTCACATTATCGTTGGAATCAAAAATAAGGGGAGTTTCAAGGTCTTCGGAGGGAACATGTTGTAAGAGTACCGAGTGATTGCTGCTCCACTTCCTTAGCTTGAAACCTCCCAAAGAAAGATTAATTATTTTTTGTTGAATTCAAAGAGCTTCATCTACTGTATCGGCACCAGAAAATACATCGTCAACGTAGGTTTCTTCAGAGATAATCCGAGCAGCACGAGGAAAGGGTCCACGTTCGTCCTTTGCCAATTGACGAAGTGAGCGACCAGCAAGAAACGGTGAGGATCTTAGACCATATGTCACAGTGAGAAGTTCAAATTCTGTAATTGGTTCATCAGGTGAGAACCTCCAGAGTATTCGCTNTAATAGTTATTTACGCAACAAGGGAGAGAAGTATGTTTTCCTGCTCGAGGGTAAGTTTTCTCCTAAGGCACCGCCGAATGATAAAACTTCATTAGCTCCCGAGGCCGTAAGGCCGAGAGAGATAACTGTAGTATTAGCTTTCGAGGCTTGCCGAGGGAGATAATACCGAGAGCAGAAATACTTCGATCCATGTTGCGTATTAAATTTTATCTACGACTAGTGCACCATGGGTAATAGCTAAAGTTTGTAGGTTTAAAACGTTTACCTAAAAATTCACGTAATTTAAACACCTTAAACTGATATTTAGTTACTTGATTTATTAAAATAATTNGAGATAATCCGAGCAGCACGAGGAAAGGGTCCACCTTCGTCCTTTGCCAATTGACGAAGTGAGCGACCAGCAAGAAACGGTGAGGATCTTAGACCATATGTCACAGTGAGAAGTTCAAATTCTGTAATTGGTTCATCAGGTGAGAACCTCCAAAGTATTCGCTGAAATTTAGTTTCATTATTAAGGATACGGATAGCTCGAAACATCTTACAAACATCAGCGATAAACACTATTAAATGAAGTCAAAAACGAAATATGATTGTTGAGATGTCAGCTTGAAGTTTTTATTAACAGGTCCAGTTAATAAAACATCATTAAGAGACAGACCATAATCAGTTTTAGAAGAGCCATTTTAGAACACGACTCGAAGTTTTGTTGTGGAACTAGAATGGTTTAAACCTGCATGATGAGGAATGTATACTGCTCCGGGGGTATGACTCTGAGCAACAGTCATATGCCCTAGCTCTAGATAATCTTTTATGAAAGCATGGTAATCGGATTTTAAATCTGGATTACGTTCAAGACGACGTTCTAGGGAAAGAAAACATTGTAAGGCTCTATCAAATGAGTTACCTAATTGAGCACAATTATCTCGAAGCAGCAGCGGAACATAATATCGACCACTGTGGTCACGCTGATGCCGAGTCAAAAAAAGTTGTTCACTTTCAACGTCTTCAGGATTTTTAAGAGAGTCTATCGACATTTGAGGGGCCTCTTCAGTTTTCTAGAACTGTCGTGGAGAGTCTTCTAAAGAGACCTCAGCAGAGAAAATTGAAACTTCAGGTATGTGAGGTACTGTTCCGGTAATGACCCAGCCAAAGATGCTACCCATAGCAGTAGGTTGACCTGGCCCAGTAGAACGTGAAGAACCATCATAGATATAAGGAAAAAGTTCGGCACCTAGTATACCATCTATATATGAAGGCGTTGAGAAAGTCGGATCTGCCAGAGTAAGATCGCTAAATTGTTGTTTAATTTTATCTGGGAGAGAGGTAGAAGGTAACTTACCCGTGAAGCGTTTCATTATGATAACCTCTGTAGTTAACAGGGGACTAACAGATATTCGGGGTTTAATAACTACTTTC
>KZ654378.1:0-10541 GCA_001010745.2 Gerris buenoi
AAATTCATTTTGTTGTAAAACCAATCTAATAATTTGGATTTATTCCAGGGCCTTTACTCTTGACTCGTTACTCTTTACTTTCCGCACATCATAATTCTACTTTTACTTTACGTAGATTATAACTTTCCGATGAAAGTCCAATCTCGATAAAAATTTGCACATTTGACTTTTAAATCAAGGAATTTCACTGTCTACATGAAATGTCAAAGTAATGAAAACCCTTCATGATGCATATCGATAAAAAGCTCTTTAAGAGAAAAGTAAATGTTGATATGTACATTTATGGGGTTGAAATGGAAAAATATTTCGAAAAGTCAACTATGTGTGTACATTTTGGTACACAGAGGTACGGATGTAAGTAATGAATACGGGGTTAAAGTAATGAACACCTTTCATGATGCATATCGTTGAAAAGCTCTTTAATAATTCAATTTTTAAGTTTTTGGTAGTATTCATAGTACGGAACGTTTACATTTTAATTTAAATCAAATTATAATTACTATTTACAAGGGGAGACAGACAGAGAAAAATAGACTTCAGCGTCGGGACTCGAACCACGGACCTCCCCATATTTCCAGTGCGGGTGCTCTAGCCGATTAAGCTACACTGAAGAATAATTTCCTCTGTCGATAACGATACCTAATCCTGAATTAAGCTCCCCATTTAAATAATAATTATAATCTAATAATTAATTTAAACGTTCAATAGTATGAATGCTACCAAAAACTTAAAAATTGAATTTTTAATTGATTGCATAGGTACAGGTACTAATTGGGTACTTTATAATTACAAGCGTATTTCTCGGTCTAGTTCTATTGTCGTTAATGTTGACTTTTAAGACTCGTAGAAAAATTTGAAAGCTTTCAGGAATATATGTCGCTATCGACAGAGAAAATTATTCTTCAGTGTAGATTAATCGGCTAGAGCACCTGCACTGGAAATATGGTATGGGGAGGTCCGTGGTTCGAGTTCTGGCGCCGAAGTCTATTTTTCTCTGTCCGTCTCCCCTTGTAAATAGTAATTATAATTCGATTTAAATTAAGCTCTTTAATAGTTAGTAATTTTTGTTCTGTACTGTTTTGTCATATTTTCATTTAGGAGCGGGGTAAATTTGGGATGAGTACTTGCAAATTATCTAATCAACGAGGAGGGGGTATAGAAATAAGTGGGAGAGATAAAATCTAGATATTCTTGCATGTTAAAATAATTTAAATGTTGCTTGACGGTTATTTATAAAGTTATCAGATTAAAATAAGACTCGGTAGAGATATGCAGCTTGTTATTTATAGACGTTAAGTAGATGTTACAGACGGTACCATGAACAGAGTCATGATGGAAAGTGGCTGCAACTCTCCACCACGGGGGTAGTAAAACGGGCCCGTTGTGGCCTCAATGTTAGCTTCCAGCAGGTGCTTCTTCCACGCCGTCTATAACCAGTACCAGTACAGTAACATTTAAAGCAATAATAATATTGAAATCAAATTTAAAGGGATTTTTCAATCGCAGATTAGCTTCAGTTTTGTAAAAAAAAGTAAGTCTGTACAACTCATTTCTACAACTCATACTTTGATTTTTCAGGAGATAAAGATGTCATTGTTGGTGGTGGCTATATTTGCCACATGTTGGCTACCTCTTCAGACCTGTACTGTTATTCAATATATCTTCCCTGAAATAAATGGGTAAGACTTTAATTATTATCACACTTATTACATTAATACAGTATTTCCTCACAATTGTAGGCCAGTCAAATAGTACACAAAAAGACAATAAAATCACATACAAACGGCTAGTTCTAATTTTTTAATATGTTATTATGACCACTACCAGCAGTCTATATTCAATTTTTCAGCTTCGAAAGACCTGTGATAGCTGCGTAGCACTCGAAAAACACGACATTTTCGTACTATTTGCGGTTATCTCTCTATATCTCCTAAACTATACGATATGTCGGGAAACATGTAATATACTTATTTAAAGTAGGTTAAATTTGCTACAAGTTGAAGCCAAAATCATTTCTGTAGGTTATCCAACAGTTATCAAGATACAGCCCTCTAAAAATGGGCAATTTTTTTCCAAAAAAGTGAAATTTAAAGATTTGGTCAACTTTTGACACGAAATCGGGGAAAATATTCATTTTACGAGTAAAGTCGTGAGGAGAGATATTGTAGCAAAAAATGTAATAAGCAATAAGTTCATCAAAGAACAATGTCTGTAGGTGTGATAGTTTCCTCACAACTCTTAAAAATCAAACAGATGGAAGTTGAGTTCTCACGATGGTTTAAAGGTAGTTTCAAAGGAAATGCCTTGTTCATCCACAAGAAATATATTAATGTACTTACAATGTAATTAATTTAACAATTTTTTTAATTTATATATACATATATTGTGGGATCCTCTGAGTCCCAGTGGTAGCTCAATAAAAATGTTTAATATAATATTATAATGTAAAAAGGAAAAGTCTTTTTTTTTTTTTTTTAATTTTATGTAATTTAATTAATACATTTTTTACATAATTTCTTTTAAATTTCAAAAGCTTTACTTATTGCTAGGCTTTTCTTTTTTATTTAAAATATCAAGTATAAAAAAAAATGTGGTTCTTAACTCACAAGAGTTCGAAGAGTTCAACTATCTCTAAAAGCTGCTATGATAAAAATTTTAAAGATTGTGGCTTAATGTACTTCGGACTTATGTACAAGATGTTATAAAACCAATTGGTTTTTTGTATGTAAATGTTACTTATAATAGCGTTACAAAAACGTTAAAATTATTTGTATTTGATTAGGGTGGTAACCCAATTATTGGTAGATCTTGGATTGAGAAGTTTAATTTAATTAATGTTGCGGAAGGTTTATCCAATATTTCAGTGGAGTGTAATAAAAAAATTCCACAAGTTGTTGAATTAATAGAAAAGTATAAAACATTATTTGATGGGCAAAAAGGTGTATATACAGGAGGAAATTTTAAATTGTTTTTAAAGAATAATTGTAAACCTGTGTTTCAATGGCCTCGAGATCTTCCTTTTGCGTTAAGAGAGAAGGTTGAATTAGAACTTTCTCAGTTTCTTGATGAAGGTGTGATATCGCCTGCGATTTCTTCAGCAGTGTATTGTGGTAGTGCCAAGGCCACAAGGAGGGCGGTTACGCTTATGTGGAGATTATAGAGTTACTGTGAATCCTAATTTAGTAGTAGATCATCATCCCTTACCACGGTTAGAGGATGTTGAGCTCAAGTTGTTAGGAGGTCAACAGTTTTCTAAGTTGGACTTATCAGGGGCATATACCCAGTTTGAACTAGATGAAGAGTCAAAGAAGGTTGTAACCGTAACGATCAATGTGGGCGTTTTTAATTATTATAATTGTTTACAATTTGGTATAGCCTCGGGGCCAGCATTGTGTCAGAAAGAGATGGATAGATTATTTGTAAGCAAAAAAGGTATTGGTGTTTTTATGGATGATATTTATGTTACTGGAAGAGATAAAATGAACATTTAAGTATTTTAGAAAAGGGTTTTAAGATATTAAAAAAATTGATTAAAAGTTAAAGAAAGAAAAATGTTTATTCTCTCAGGCCAAGATATCATTTCTAGGGTATCAGTTAGACAAAAACGGATTGGCTATGTCTAATGATAAAATTATAGCTGTAAAAGAAGTACCATTCCCTAGAAATGAATCAGAATTAAGAGCATTACTCGGACTAATAAATTATTATGGAAAGATTTTACCAAACCTGTCTTCATTGCTATCTCGGTTGTATGATTTATTTAAAAAATATGTTATTTGGAATTGGGGAAAAGCACAAAGAGTTGCGTTAGATAAAGTAAAGAGATTAATTACTTTCGATATAATATTAGTACATTTTGATCCAGAAAAGGAACTTTAATTAGCCTGTGACGCTTCACAAGCTGGACTAGGTTGTGTTCTCAGCCATGTGCTTAAGGATGGATCTGAAATACCAATTGCCTATGGTTCTAGGACTCTTGCAAAGCATGAAAGAGCTTACTCCCAGCTTCATAAAGAAGCCTCGGCAAATGTTTTTTGTGTAAAACATTTCCACCAATATTTATATGGTAAAAAGGTCTCACTCTATAGTGATCATAGACCACTAATAACGATTTTTGGCCCTAAGAAAGGTATTCCTGTCATGGCAGCTGGCAGACTGCAAAGATGGGCTGTCTTTTTAAGCTCTTAAAACTATGAGATTAAATTTGTTAAAGGTGCATTAAACAGTAATGCGGATGAATTATCTTGACTACCCTTACCGTATAAGGAATGTTCTTATGATGATGTTGGTGAAACGTATTTGAATGCAGTTTTGGAGGAATTTCCATGTTGGAAATTTTCATAAATACTAAGAAAAGTAATGTATTAAGTTTAGTTAGTGTCTGGACATTTCATGGCTGGCCAAAAATACTCAATGCTAATGAATATCCTGGAATAAGTCAAAAATTACAAAAATATTTCTCAGAAGAAATGAACTTTATGTTGACCAGGGTTGTATTATGTGGGGTCAACGCATAGTCATTCCTCCACAAAATAGGAGGCTATGTTAGAGGAATTACCTGCCAGCTATTTTGGTGGGGCAAAAATGAAGATGTTAGCCAGGTCATATTTTTGGTGGCCTGGTTTAGATAATGAAATTGAAAATGTGGCCAAAAATTGTCACGAATGTAGGGCAATGCAAACAACTCCTGCTAAAAGTTGTTTGTCTCCGTGGCCTATTCCTGAAGGGCCAGGGCAGAGAATTCATTGTGACTTTCTAGGTCCGATGGACGGAAAATTTATTTAATTACGGTGGATGCCTTTTCAAAGTGGCTCGATGTACGGCAAGTGACTTCTACAAGCTCATCAGAGACTATTCGTGTTTTACGTGAATATTTCGCCACCTGGGATATTGTTAGAACATTGGTGACGGATAATGGACCAGCTTATATTTCAGAAGAGTTCAAGAAATTTTTGTTGTTAAACGGTGTTAAGCATATATTCTCTGTCCACCCTATCATCCGGCTTCAAATGGTTTGGCAGAAAATGGTGTAAAAACTTTAAAGAATAAATTCATAATTCTCAGAAAGGAGTATCCAGACCAGCAGGCTCTTCAGAAATTTCTTTTAAATTATAGAACATGCCCCCATATTTCAACTGGTGTGTCCCCGGCTGAACTTCAGGTTGGTAGAAAATTGTTCTCTTTTTGGTCGGGTAAAACCATCTTTTGCAAGGAAAAATCATCTGGCTGAATCCCAGGACAAACAAGTAGAAAACTACAAAGGGCCTAGGAAAGAAAAATTTAAAGTTGGAGATGTTGTGTGGAGCCAGATGCACCCTTCTAAATTATGGACAAAGGGGTGATTACAGAACAAATTGGAGGTGTTGTTTTTCAAGTTAAGTTGGATAGTGGTCTTATAATAAAGCAGCATATTGACCAACTTACACATGCCACTTCTATCCAGCCTAAAAGTCAAACTCAAGATACTCCTGCTATATTAATGTCCCCTCAGTCTCCTGTTACTTGACTTGTTTTGTTTATTTTTGCTATGTATGTCAAATGTCACTTATTTCATCTAAAACATTCTTTAACAATCATAATCTTTAACTATCTCATTTGATTAATTTTTTTTCTTATATTCAATACATATTTATTGTAATATGCTTGCTTTAATGATACAAATTACACTTTTGTTTTAATTTTGCCTTAACTCCGGTAGGTACAAACAGTTAATTACTTTTAATTTTGTCTATTTTCTAACTCCGTACTTAGCAGTGTGATTTTATAATTTATATTTAGTGAAAAATGTAAGGAACTTCGTGTCCCTCGACACCACACGTATTTTATTAAAATTTGAAGGAAGAGGTGTGATAACCTGATAGTAAAGTGTTAACCTTGAGGTTAAAATACCTTCCCTTACTTTTTTTCTTTTGTCTTGTATAATCATGAGGTTAGTGTGGATCACGTGTTGTATGTTCGGATTGTTCTTTGTTTGTTTAATAAATAAATAAGTGAAATCTTGTTGAGTTTTATTTGCGTTAATAATAACAGTCATTATACATTGTTCTTTGATGAAATTATTGCTTACTACATTTTTTGCTACAATATCTCTCCTCGTGACTTTATTCGTAAAATAAGTATTTTCCCCGATTTCGGGGTCAAAAGTTGACCAAATCTTTCAAAAAAAAAAAAAAAAATCACTTTTTTTTTTAAAAAATTGCCCATTTTTGGAGGGCTAACTATTAGACCTACTAACTATTAGAGATTGGTAACTATTAGACCTACAGAAATGATTTTGGCCTCAACTTGTAGCAAATTTACCCTACTTTAAATAAGTATATTACATGTTTCCCGACATATCGTATAGTTTAGGAGATATAGAGAGATAACCGCAAATAGTACAAAAATTTCGTGTTTTTTCGAGTGCTACGCAGCTATCACAGGTCTTTTGAAGCTGCAAAATTGGATATAGACTACTGGTAGTGGTCAGAACAACATATTAAAAAATCATCACTTGCCATTTGTTTGCGATTTTAATGTACCTACTATATGACTGGCATATTATACTTTTTTATTATGTTAATTTTATTTATTTTTTTATATAGATTCCCCAATATAATTTGGTTTTTCTGCAATGGTTTGGCCATGAGCAATTCTTGTTACAAACCGTTCATTTACGGAATTTACAATGTAAGTACAAACTAAATAATTACAACTTAAATAAAAGAATTATATTTATCTATTTTAATGAAATAGTAACAATGACATATTAATGTAAACATTTTAGTACCTGAAAGTTGCTGAAGATGCAAAATGGATAACTAGTAGTCGTACTTAATATACTTGTAATCATTTTAACATGCGCATTTATTAAATACATTAATGACCCTAGAAATTAGAAAATTACTTTTATAAAATATTACATACTTGCTTAAACAAATCATACCCAGAGCTGAAGATAAAGAAATTAATTTTAGCGCTAAATTTTAATAAGCCATCTTGAAATTGGTTTCGACGATTTTAAGTCCATTTAAGTACGAATTTAACGATAATCTATATACAGGGTGACCCAGATTAAATGGTCAAAAAAGAATGAGCGTGTTCTATGGGTCAAATGCAACAAAAAATGTCGAGTAAGCATATGGTCGATTCTCATTTGTTTTCAAGATATCGATTTTTTTCGAAAAAAATCGAAAGTTTTGGAAAAATGAGCTATATCTCAAAAAATAAACGAGGTAGCAAAATTTTGATAATAAACAATTTTAAAAAGCATGAAAAACCCTTTCAGAATCACTTATTGGTTTTTAAAATAACAGCTTTGAACCACATTTTTAGTCCCTTTATATTGTGACATTGCTATTATTTCTATTTTGAGTCCAAATTTCTGTAGCCTACTACTCTTAGTTGAGAAAAGCTAGACATGCGGCGAATACAGGAAAAACTTTTCCATTTTATTAGCTTTTGAATGGTATATTAAAAGTTTAAGGTCATTGGAATAGTTTCCGAGTTATCACTAATTGAATGTTGCCAGCCATGTTTTTAGGTGGCGAAAAATACATTAAAAATTTAAAGATTTCGCAGGTTAATTAAAAGAAATAAATGTGGTAACACACAAATATTTATTAAACTAATAAATCCGAATTGAAAACACTTTTAGAACATGTGAAATTACATTTTTTAATTATTAAAAAATAATTAAAGTCAAAAATCATTGTTCATAAATAAAAAATAAAACAAATGTCTTGATTACCATTAGAAAATATGCATATTGTTTAATTTAATTTTCATAATTTTGTAGAAGAAAGATCTCCAGAACACATGAAGGTTGTTCCATTAGTTCCGAGGAGACATTTCTGGTTTCTACTTGGTTTTCTAGCGCACTATGGACGACCAGTTAGACAGTGGCTGAATGAACATTTTCTAGCAAGATGGATTTGAAGACAAGGCCCAGTGGCCTGCGAGGTGTCCTGACCTTACAACTTTAGATTTATTTTACTGGGGAACAATTAAAGAACTGGTTTAGAGTGTCCAGCCACAAACTAAAGAACAGATTATAGAACATATTGGAATATCAACAGAATGATGACTAACGCACAAGTAACAGCAGCTGTGCGAAGAAGGTTCCATCAATGCATTGCTTCAAAGGAAACCGATATGAAGCTTTCACTCACGATAGCATTCATAAAAAGAACAAAAACCCTTTTTTATTTGCAAATTTAAATTATTTTTTCCCTCTTGGACATTTTTTTTAGCTTTTTTCATGAAAAAATCATTTTACTTACTTAAAACTATAGTTAATTAAGACAAATAAAGGTTATAAAATAAACAAACTATTTTATGTTATAATCAATGTCATAAATTACAAAATTATACATGTTTTCTAATGGTAATCAAGACATTTGTTTTATTTTTTATTTATGAACAATGATTTTTGATTTTAATTATTTTTTAATAATTAAAAAATGTAATTTCACATGTTCTAAAAGTGTTTTCAATTCGGATTTATTAGTTTAATAAATATTTGTGTGTTACCTCATTTATTTCTTTTAATTAACCTGCAAAATCTTTAAATTTTTAATGTATTTTTCACCACCTAAAAACATGGCTGGCAACATTCAATTAGTGATAACTCGGAAACTATTCCAATGACCTTAAACTTTTAATATACCATTCAAAAGCTTATAAAATGGAGAAGTTTTTCCTGTATTCGCCGCATGTCTAGCTTTCCTCAACTAAGAGTAGTAGGCTATAGAAATGTGGACTCAAAATAGAAGAAATAGCAATGTCCAAATATAAAGTAACTAAAAAGGTGGTTCAAAGCTGTAATTTTAAAAACCAGTGAGTGATTTTGAAAGGATTTTTTATGCTCTTTAAAATTGTTTATTATCAAAATTTTGGTATCTCATTTATTTTGTGAGATATAGCTCATTTTTCCAAAACTTTCGATTTTTTTCGAAAAAGTCGAAAAAAATCGATATCTCGAAAACAAATGAGAATCGACCATATCGATCGTCTACTTGCAAACCCTACTAAGTCCGATTTTTACCGAAAATGAGTTTTTGGTATCATTTTGTTCAGAATGACGAGGCGCATCTTTGTGTAAAATCTGGTAAGTCTGTTTAGACCCTAGCACAACCTAGAGGCAGTTGAAATAACTAATAAGTCTTTAGGTTGAAATGAGGGATGTAAAGCCTACTATGTCTTAGCTGTCCTTAGAAACTGTAATACTTATTAGGATTTGCACAATGAGCTCTAGGCATTCAAGCACACATAGCAGTTTTTTCTCATTCACTGGAGACATACAAGGGTTTGCTCAGTTAAAATGTAAGACTTAAAAGGTTTTGTACGTTACAACTGTGTATTTGCGATTGAAAAATTTAACGATTCTAACTAAGAATTTACAGTTAATAAGCGAAAAATAGTCTTCCATATCTTCAAAATGACATTTGAAATTAATAATACATTACATAATTGTAAAATTAAAATATTATTCTCATATTCTGCACAACATTTTTCTTATGTTTCCACCTAATGGAAGGTTCTTACTTACTTACTTGCCAACACCCACTCTCGGCTGTTGAGCCATTTTGTGAAACGCTGACCAGTACAGACGGTGGAATGTAATGGTAATACAAAATAAAGAAAAAAAACATTGTGGCTAAAATTAATATTACAAGATTTTTATCATAAGTTGCAATTATTATTTATTATTACTTACATTGCAGACAGATAAACTACCGGTAAAAGATCTGGTAGGTAAAAACTAGTTTACATATCATGTAGATATTGTTTTTTCTTTTAATAATTATACATTTTGTGCAGATTATTTTAAACTACTGATACTTTTATATAAATTTATATAAAATACATACACGATGTCAAATTGTTATATTTCCGAATAGTATTAATTAATAATATAGACGAGAATGAGAATGTCATAACTCATAACAGTTTACATACTTCTTATAGTTCAAAGGACCAACAAGTAGAAGAAACTATATAAATGATTTTAATTTATAATGCTATAATCGTTTTTATTATTTCTTTTCTTCGGTGTTTCATTGATTGTTTCTGTTGCAAACTTTAACCAGAAACATGTAACATTTTTTGTTTATCTTCTTGTTTCCAAGCTAACGGAAGCATTGTGTTCACTTTTGAGAACGAAAAACTTTGGTCTCCAAATAAAAAATTCCACCACAGAAATCCGTTTCAGACATCAGGGAACATTTTTGGTCTCGTGTCCGTCTGTATGTCAGTCTGTGTGTCAGTGAATTCTGAAACGTGTGACCATAACTTAAGTAAATGTCGACCGATTTTGATAAACTGTGGTAGACATGTTCATTTTACCAATGCCTAGAACAAGTTTGTTGGACAACGTTATCCGTCCAAGCTTTCACATGCAACACCCGCGTAAACATGAACTTCAAACTTAAAATTGGAATTTAGATCGGGGAAAAAATCAAACCATCTATTCCATGAGACAAATATTTTTGTCAACTATGAAGTGTTAAAGATCGCTAAATCTATTAATAGTTTTTACACAATAAATAATATAACAATAA
>KZ654378.1:11169-23151 GCA_001010745.2 Gerris buenoi
CCAACCACTATAGATCGGCTGGTGCTAAAATTTCGAAATAATTCATGCTAATACCTTATTATGGCGCGATGAAAATTCCGGGAGTTCATCCTAAATTTTCAAAAATTGCCAATTTTAGGCGCGAAAATTTAAAATTTGCCCAAAATTTTATTTTTTTAATATTTTGAGTTGGGTATCAAATGAAAGCTGCTGAGGAGTAGGACACAAATATATATTTCTTTTTTAAATTTTTCGTTCCTTATTGGTTTATTACTGATAAAAAAATTGTGACCCCCCGGGGGATCGAACCAGGGACTTTTAGATTGAAGACAAGAAATTTACATAATGGGTATGCTTACTCATCTACAAAACCCTAAAAAGTACTTGGACTAAGTACTTTCCTGAGATTTTTTTGTATTCTTATTTGTTCTCACTTTTTTAGAAATCTTCATTTTAAAATAAAAAAAAAATATATTTTATTTCTTATTAATGCACACATATATGCGCATCCTACATCACAAGTATTTAACAAAACTATTTATACGTATTTCATTTCTATTAAAGATATTATTTTATTTAATTTTTAAGCAAAAGATTTTGTTTTTTCAAAATAATTCTTAATGCAAACTTTTTTAAAATAACTTTGTTTGTTTGTATCTCATCTATTTCTTAAGAACAAAACCTACTAAGTCCACCGTTTTTCCTGTATTAATACTACTAAGTCCAAAATATTTATTTAAAAAACTGCTAAATGACTAGACACTTTAGTTAAATAGTAAACCGACTCCAGAACATGTTTAGAATGTATAAAAAAAAAAAAATTAGTATATTTTGGCTGATAATTGTCTCTAAAAACAGTTTTTTGTCTCTCCTGTAAAATTTACATTTTCAGACATAGAAGGGTTTGCTAGTTGACGATCGATATGCTTACTCGACATTTTTTGTTGCATTTGACCCATAGAACACGCTCATTCTTTTTTGACCATTTAATCTGGGTCACCCTGTATATAAAACTAAGATTGACAGTGACTGACTCATCACTAATTCTCCTACTTCCCTTTGAATAGAGATTTGAAATTTGGTACATAGATAGAGTGTACCATTAATAGAAAAGTGTGGCCATTTTGATTTCGATATAAGTCCGCCATATTGAATTATAGCCGCCATCTTTGATTTATTCATCAGTAATTCTCCTACTTCCAATTGACATAGAGATCTGAAATTTGATTCACAGATAGAGTGTACCATAAATAGAAAATTGCGGCCGTTTTGATTTCGATATATGGCCGCCATATTGAATTACAACCACCATCTTGGATTTAATAAAACTCTATTATCTCAGCTTCTAGGGGACCTAGAGATCTGAAATTTGCTACAAGACCTATGGTAGCTAAAGAAGAAAATTAAAGGTACTTTCACTTCAACATATGGCCGCCATCTTGGATTTAATCAGATACTATTATCTTAGCTTCCAATGGATTTAAAGATCTTAAATTTGGTACATAGACTCATCGTAACTAAAATTGAAAATTAAAGGTGGTATAAAATAGAATAATTTAAAATGCTTAAAAAATAATATAACCTACTTTAACTAAAATACAAAATTATGAAACAATAAAGATACACACAGCACCAACTTCTAGGAAGATAATGTGCACGAAGCGCACCGATCCTGCTCAAGCACAAGCTTTACACAATGGGGGTTTACAATTGTCTTAAAATTATCTTTATTTTTTATTTTATTTATTTTTTTATTTTTTAAGAATATAATATTAGTCGTTATCCTGGAAAAAAATCTAGTATTCGTAATATTGATAAAAATTAATTTCCCCACACAAATTAAAACAAAATGTATATATCCCCTTATCTGGTCATTTTTAAATGTCGAAAAATGATATTTTTTTATTTATGTGTAAATGGGAGAGTTTTGTTCGATATGGTCGGACCGATTTTAATATTATTAGATTTAATAATTTTATTTTAAACTTGTAATTTGTGACCCTAGTAAATAAGATTTACTTATAATGCACGTATTAATTCAATGAAAACCCCTTAAAGAGTAGAAATATTTAAATGTTTAAGTGGTCAAAATACTTTTGTTAACTCTCCGAGACTAGTCTCAGCCCCATGTCAACTAGTGACTTTAGTATCGAGACACAGGGGAAGAGCTTGTCGACTTGTAATACGACTAGTCTCCGAGACTATAGCGCTAACTCTCCGAGACTAGTCTCAGCCCCATGTCCACTAGTGACTTTAGTATCGAGACAACGGGGAAGAGCTTTTCGACTTGTAATACGACTAGTCTCCGAGACATTAGCGCTAACTCTCAGAGACTAGTCTCAGCCCCATGTCCACTAGTGACTTTAGTATCGAGACAACGGGGAAGAGCTTTTCGACTTGTAATACGACTAGTCTCCGAGACTGTAGCGCTAACTCTCCGAGACTAGTCTCAGCCCCATGTCCACTAGTGACTTTAGTATCGAGATACAGGGGAAGAGCTTGTCGACTTGTGATACGACTAGTTTCCGAGACTTTAGTGCTAACTCTCCGAGACTAGTCTCAGCCCCATGTCCACTAGTGACTTTAGTATCGAGACACAGGGGAAGAGCTTGTCGACTTGTAATACGAAAGAGCTTGTCGACTAGTAGTAATACGACTAGTCTCCGAGACTTTAGCACTAACTCTCCGAGACTAGTCTCAGCCCCATGTACAATAGTGACTTTAGCATCGAGACACAGGGGAAGAGCTTGTCGACTTGTGATACGACTAGTCTACGAGACTTAAGCACTAACTCTCCGAGACTAGTCTCAGCTCCATGTCTGATAGTGACTTTAGTATCGAGACACAGGGGAAGAGCTTGTCGACTAGTGATACGAATAGTCTCCGAGACTTTAACGCTAACTCTCCGAGACAAGTCTCAGCCCCATGTCTAATAGTGACTTTAGTATCGAGACACAGGGAAAGAGCTTGTCGACTTGTAATAATACAAGTCTCCGAGACTGTAGCGCTAACTCTCCGAAATAGTCTCAGCCCCATGTCCAATAATGACTTTAGCATCGAGACACAGGGGAACAGCTTGTCGACTCGTGATACGACTAGTCTCCGAGACTTTAGTGTTAACTCTTCGAGACTAGTCTCAGACCTATGTCCACTAGTGACTTTAGTATCGAGACACAGGGGAAGAGCTTGTCGACTTGTAATACGACTAGTCTCCGAGACTTTAGCGCTAACTCTCCGAGACTAGTCTCAGCCCCATGTCCAATAGTGACTTTAGTATCGAGACACAGGGGAAGAGCTTGTCGACTTGTAATACGACTAGTCTCCGAGACTTTAGCGCTAACTCTCCGAGACTAGTCTCAGCCCCATGTCCAATAGTGACTTTAGTATCGAGACACAGGGGAAGAGCTTGTCGACTTGTAATACGACTAGTCTCCGAGACTTTAGCGCTAACTCTCCGAGACTAGTCTCAGCCCCATGTCCAATAGTGACTTTAGTATCGAGACACAGGGGAAGAGCTTGTCGACTTGTAATACGACTAGTCTCCGAGACTTTAGCGCTAACTCTCCGAGACTAGTCTCAGCCCCATGTCCAATAGTGACTTTAGTATCGAGACACAGGGGAAGAGCTTGTCGACTTGTAATACGACTAGTCTCCGAGACTTTAGCGCTAACTCTCCGAGACTAGTCTCAGCCCCATGTCCAATAGTGACTTTAGTATCGAGACACAGGGGAAGAGCTTGTCGACTTGTAATACGACTAGTCTCCGAGACTTTAGCGCTAACTCTCCGAGACTAGTCTCAGCCCCATGTCCAATAGTGACTTTAGTATCGAGACACAGGGGAAGAGCTTGTCGACTTGTAATACGACTAGTCTCCGAGACTTTAGCGCTAACTCTCCGAGACTAGTCTCAGCCCCATGTCCAATAGTGACTTTAGTATCGAGACACAGGGGAAGAGCTTGTCGACTTGTAATACGACTAGTCTCCGAGACTTTAGCGCTAACTCTCCGAGACTAGTCTCAGCCCCATGTCCAATAGTGACTTTAGTATCGAGACACAGGGGAAGAGCTTGTCGACTTGTGATACGACTAGTCTTCGAGACTTTAGTGTTAACTCTTCGAGACTAGTCTCAGACCTATGTCCACTAGTGACTTTAGTATCGAGACACAGGGGAAGAGCTTGTCGACTTTTGATACGACTAGTCTCCGAGACTTTAGTGCTAACTCTCCGAGACTAGTCTTAGACCCATGTTCAATAGTGACTTTCGTATCGAGACACAGGAGAAGAGCTTGTCAAACTGTGATACGACTAGTCTTCGAGACTTTAGCGTTAATTTCCGAGACTAGTCTCAGCCCCATGTCCAATAGTGACTTTAGCATCGAGACACAGGGGTAGAGCTTGTCGACTTATGATACGACTAGTCTCCGAGACTTTAGCGCTAACTCTCCGAGACTAGTCTTAGACCCATGTCCAATAGTGACTTTAGTATCGAGACACAGGGGAAGAGCTTGTCGACTTGTGATACGACTAGTCTCCGAGACTTTAGTGCTAACTCTCCGAGTCTAGTCTCAGCCCCATGTCTAATAGTGACTTTAGCATCGAGACACAGGGGAAGAGCTTGTCGACTTGTGATTTGACTAGTCTCCGAGACTTTAGTGCTAACTCTCCGAGACTAGTCTCAGACCCATGTTCACTAGTGACTTTAGTATCGAGACACAGGGGAAGAGCATGTCGATTTGTGATACGACTAGTCTCTGAGACTTTAGTGCTAACTCTCCGAGACTTGTTTTAGCCCCATGTCTAATTGTGACTTCAGCATCGAGACACAGGGGAAGAGCTTTTCGACTTGTGATACGACTAGTCTCCGAGACTTTAGCGCTAACTCTCCGAGACTAGTCTTAGACCCATGTTCACTAGTGACTTTAGTAGTAGTAAGGGGACGGGGAGGCTAAGCCTGGCAACTAGACCGCACTCGGGTCCTTTTTGCCAACCCCTGGTTTTTTCCCGCCATCGAACCACTTCAGTCTTACCCTCGAGTCTCCTAGTATGGGTGATAAAGGAGAGGATATCCTGCCACTTAAGTGTGGCAAGTTCATCCTCTTTGATCATCCCCGATCCTAGGATGTGAAAGCGTAATCTTCCATGTCCTTCACAGGTTTCTACCAAGTGGTAGGCTGTTTCCTCTTCTTCGCCGCCACACACTGGACATGTGGGACCCTCTTCAATCGTTAATAGTGCAAGATGTTTTTTTAACTAACAATGTCCTGTTAAGACCCCCACCATTTTCCTTAGGTTGGGTCTACCTAGTCCCATGAGCCATCTGGTTTTCCCTTTATCTAGCTTAGGCAGCATCATCTTGGTCTGCCTGCATCCTTCAGTCCTTGTCCAGGCCTTCCCTGCCTCCTCCCAGATCCACTTTTTGATGGCCGATTTGATTTGACTTCTGGACCAGCCAATAGCGGGGTCTGGTCCGCAGAATGGCATGGAGGCACCTCTTTTTGCTATTTCATCTGCTTTTTCATTTCCAGAAACCCCTGTGTGTCCAGGAACCCAAAGCAGTGTTATCTCCTTTAGCTCTGCAAGCGTCTCTAAGGTCTCTTGGCACTCCTTGACCAGTGCTGAGTCTGCACTAGGAGCGCAGAGTGCCTTAAGTGCTGCTTGACTATCCGAGCATACTACTACTTTTTTATTTCTTGCCTCTACTACCTCTTGCCTTCTTGCCACCTCTAGGATGATTATGCACTAATGCTGTATTACCAGGCGAGCTCAGCGAGCCTGCATATATATTATTAAATAAGTATTATGCACTAATGCTGTATGACCAGGCGAGCGTAGTGAGCCAGCTATTATTTAATTAAATGAAGATTATGTAGGTATAAACATGTAATACTTGGGTTTCCAGGTACTTTAGTGGATTCCACACACCAGATAAATCCACCACAAGAAGACCGAAGCACCAAGATTACTTTTGGGAAAGTAAGGTTAAATTAAATAAAAGAGACACAAACACGGAGTGACATCTAATATAAAGAATTTATTAAATTTACTCAAGACTGTTCGGACATTTCAATTAAACAAGATATAACAATAATAAAAGAGACTAGAGTCATCAGATAAAAGTGGCACAAAGTGATAAACAATAAACTACATTAAAAGACTATTAACAGTCTGAACTGAGCAGGGAACTCAATACCCCAAAATTACTCAAAGCTAAGAGCGATCTTACCTAGTTGTTCTCCCGGATCCAAGTGAATACTTGTCCCGTGTTGTGCTCCCGTTCTCCCCCCAGGATTCCACCTCCCTCTCCACCTCTTACATGAAAATACCTAAATCAGCTAGCGTGCAATGCAAAGGTTGCAATTCCCACGCTAGTCCAAAAGCTGAAATTGCATTAAAGCTACTAACACTCTGACAAACCAGACTGTCAACATCCTGTATGATTCTAGGAATAAAAATGAATATAAATTAAAAGCATTACCACGTGCAAATAAAATAACAACCATGCTTCTTCTCTAAAATGAAATTATAGCGTGCCTTCTTACAAACATGTGCGTGGTGAGCTTGCAAGAACTTTATAAAATGAGGATTAGGTACGGATAAAAGGAAAACGGTTGAAGCTACCGAGAACTTGGGAATTTATACGAAATTAAATTCAGCTCACAGCATCTCGACTTTGTTTGACATTTTTAAATTTAAGAATGATATCAATAATAAAGACGATTAAAGATGCAGATTGCATTCAGCATGACATGCCATACATTGTTTTAAGGCAATTTTAATGTGTGAATAGCAAATGAATACATCTATTGCTACAAAAGTTTTGCAACAAATGTGACAGAGATGAGTTGTTAAAAAGTAAGTTTAATCTTATATGCTGTGTTAGGTAAAAATAATTTTAAAGCTCTTTTCAGGTTGAAAAAGAATATGTTAGGTTTTCTCCGAAAAATTATCCTGGTAGCAACGAGTGAGAACGTAGTATGGGTGATTATAAGACCACAATCTACGCGAGTTATTTATGCACCGCATCACTAGTTTAAAATATTATAAAATATATCTCTTCCCTACTCTACAGCTTCTGTTTGTATCAGGGTGAAATTTTACATGATTATATTTCATTTATTTAAAAACAAAGTGTAATTTTTGACATAAATTACAAAATCATAGGGAAGTACTTGCGTCCAAGTACTTTTTAGGGTTTTGTAGATGAGTAACTATACCCGTTATGTAATTATGGTTTTATGTCTTCGATCTCAAGGGTTCCGGGTTCGATCCCCCGGGGGGTCACAATGTTTTTTATCAGTAATTATAACAAGATAATTTTATTACATTTTTCAGGAAATTATCATCACCCCACCATAAGGTATAACAATGAATTATTTCGAAATTTTAGGACCAGCCGTTATGTAGTGGTTGGGGGGGGGGGGGTATGTTTTTTGGATCTATTATTGATTTTTTATCTAATAAGGAATGCAAAAAATAAATACTATATATATATTTGTGCCCTACTCTTCAGCAGCTTTCATTTGATACCCAACTCAAAATTGTAAAAAAAATACAATTTTGGGCGCACTTCACTTTTTCGCGCCCAAAATTTGCAAGTTTTTAAAATTTAGCATGAACTCCCGGAATTTTCGACTTTTTGGTTTCGAATTTTTGACCACTGAGGAAAGCAAAATTTAAAAAAGTATTCATATATTTGTAACCTACTATACAGCAGCTTTCATTTGATACCCCACTCAAAAATATAAAAAAATGTAAATTTTTGAATTTACCACATCTCTTTTAATTGCGCAGGCGCATATTTAATTTTTAACTTTTGTGTATTTTTCCTGTGTTTCGGCCCAAGAGTTATACGAGTGTTCTAAATTTCAGCTTTTTAGCTTAAACGATTCGGGCCCTATGAACCAAAGAGCGACGGACGGACGGACACATCACCCTCGGCATAAGGGTTATAAGAAGTGTCTATAAAACCCAAAAAATAATCAAAACAAGTCAAGTAACAGGCTTCCTTAATAAAACCTTTTCCCGTCTTTTGAAGCTTACGTTTACGCGAGCGTTGTGATAACTTTTTCCGACGAATTCAGCCTGGGCACTTGTAAAATGAACACAATTTGTACAAAATTTCATCTAACTCAGTGATCTTTTACTCATGTTATCGTCATCTGAAGATTTCGTGACGGTTTTTTCGGGACAGTGATTTTGTGACGGTTATATTGGTAGTTTTTTTTCGGAATTTCTCCCGGGCTCCAGAACGTGCTATAAGGAACTTCGTTCCAATAATAAGTGGCAAAGAACGAGAACTTCTTAAAAGAGACGTGGTCTAAGTTTACCTGTTCTTTTGAAGGTAAAACTATTTTTGGGAGAACTTTGGGTCACTATAATGAACTGGGACGAAACTGTTTCAGATACTTCTGTATGGGAAAATATAATAAGTCAACTCGAAAGGATTCATACTTTAAATTATATGATTAGACTTTCTACTCTCAAGGATGCAGATTATGAGATTCAGCATTAGCATACGTATGTTGTGTATTGTGTATGTATATATATTTTATCTAGATCTTCCTCAAGCTTAATTAGTAGTAATCTGATGTATGCAAAAAATAGATTAGCTCCTTTAGACAAGAATAAGATTAGCATACCTAGGATGGAATCGTTAGCGGAAACGATAGGAGTTAGAACTTTAAAATTAGTTTTGACTGTTAAGCATATTAGTGTACGGACAGATTCGAAATGCACTCTACACTGGATTAATTCAGAGAAAGTTCAACCGATTTTCATAAGAAACAGACTAAAAGAAATAAAATCTAAATCGAATTACTAATAAATTACACCATCGGAGCAAAATCCGGCCGATTTATCTACAAAACCGATACTTTATGTCTATAATTTACTAGCCTCTACTCTTTGGTGGCATGGACTTGAATTTTCACTCCAACCTATTGAACAGTGGCCAACATTTGATTTGAGAAAATACGACTTACTTTTTCACGATACACAACATCTTTCTGAGGTTGCGACATTAGCAACAGTTGAAAAAACTCGAAATAATGTAAGAGCTCATTTGGTAGTAACTTTGAACGTTATTCTGATCATAAACTATTAATAAAAGTTACGTCTTTATGTATAACAGCAGTTAGTAAATTTAAGCGGATTAAACTCAACCATTGGTCGGTTCCTAAAGGCTATAAAAGAGCAAAAACAATGTGGGAACTTTATGTACAGTCCTATTACATAGACAACTTAAAAACACAACTTAATTTATTTTATGATAATGAGGGAATTATTAGATGTAGTGGTAGATTAACTAATATAAACTCCTGCTTTGATGCTAAACACCCTAAATTACTGCCTAGGAAGCAGTTAATATCCAATGTAAAAACTGCCTGAGACCGTTGGTTGTGTGAGGCTCACTATTAGTGAGTTGGAAACCGTTCTTACAGAGGTAGAGAATATCGTGAATTCGCGTTCACTTACATATATTTACAATAGTGACTACGAATAGGTGCTGACCCCAGCTCACATCTAGAGTTACACATCTAGAGGAACCAGAGGTTGATAGAGAAGACTCAGAATTACCAACTTTATGTCAAACAGACGTGCGAAATCTCTGACTTCGCCACCAAAGCCTACTTGACAACTTTTAAAAAGTTCGGTCCGATATCTATCTGCCCAGTTTACTGAAATGGCACAAGTACAAAATTAAACAATGGCGCATTCGTGCCGGAGATCCGCAACGGACGGGATGTTGTCCGAAGTCGGTGAAAGCTAGGTCAAATCATTAAATTATTTCAAGGCCGGGATGGGGCCGCGTGGACGGCCAAAATTAAACTTGCTAAAGGGAAATTGCTTAAAAGATCTATTGGGCATTAGTACCCACTTGAGTTACAAGCAACTGCTGACGACAAGGACACAACTCAGCCTGGGAAACAACTTCAAACGGTACAACGACCTAGAAAACAAGCAGCGGCTGATGCAAGAGACAAAATTAAAAAATGGGCTGACCAAGTCGTAGCATTTCCGATCTTGAATTACCAGATTTAATTTTTTATGCTTTCCTGGGAATGTCGCGAAAGCGATTTTTTAAATATTTTTTGTCGTTTAAGTTTAAAAAGCATTGTGCGTAGCCATGGAAGCAGATAAAAACTATATTTAATTTTTTTTCTTATTGTCATTGTCATTTTTGTATAAAAACGAAAAAGGTGAAAAATATTAGTTTTTTTTATAGTTATTTAACTTTGTGTTTTAATAACACAAAGTTTTTTTAACTTTGTGTATTTTTTATCGTCTTAACTACGTCACGACATCTTGACCCCCCACCGCTCTTTTGGTACCCTTGTGTACCAAAAATTTAAAATCTAAATCTCTAGTATACAGTGATGTCGCTCTTGTTTCGAAGGTCAAGTGTGCAAAGTTCAATCAAGTAAGACGATAAAACAGTAAATTTGTATGAAAGACACCGAACCCACTCGCTTCATTGTTCATTGTTCACATATCACATATCCAATGTAACGGTGGAAATAGCAAGGGGAGGAAAAGTTGACAACAAATGTTTTTGTTTAAATAAATAAAACATGATATTACGAGTGTAAAATATAATATATTTGTAATTTCAGAAAAAAATCAAAGAAGAGTTGACTCGGAGATGTCCCTGGGCACGACATAGAAGGAGAGTTAACAGACACATACGTCTGGGGAGCATGGGAGGGGGTGGCCAGGGACCCGCCCTCTCTCCTCCTCACACAGAGCGTCCCACTTGTGAGGGTTTGTAATTATTAAAAATCACAGGGAAGTACTTGCCCCAATTACTTTTTAGGGTTTTGTAGATGAATTAGCACACCCGTTATGTAATTATGATTTTTTGTCTTTGATCCAAAGGGTTCCGGGTTCGATCCCCCGGGGGGTCACAATGTTTTTTATCGGTATTAACGACAAGATAAATTACATTTTTCAGGAAATTTTCATCGCCCCACCATAAGGTATAACTATGAATTATTTCAAAATTTTAGGTCCAGCCATTATATAAAGTTTGGGGGGGGGGATGTTTTTTTGGGTATATTTTGACTTATAAAAACATTAAAGAATAAAAAATTTAAAAAAGCAAATATATATTTGAGTCCTACTCTTCAGCAGCTTTCATTTGATACCCCACTCAAAAATTAAAAAAAATGTAAATTTTTGAGTTTACCACATTTTTTTGAATTGCGCATGCGCAAATCTAATTATAGACTTCTGTATATTTTTTCTGTGGTTGGGTCAAAAAGTTGCACCAGTGTTCCAAATTTCAGCACTTTTGCTTAAACGGTTCGGGCCTTATGAACCAAAGAGCGACGGACAGACGGACACATCACCCTCGGCATAAAGGTTTTGAGAAGTATCTACAAAAGCCTAAAAATTAAACGTAAATAAAACTATTTACTCAACACAGCTCTATTTATTAAAAAGAGTAAAACGTATTTATTACTTATTGATTATATTTAATTTGATAACACATAACAATTTATAATATAAAAATACATACAGGTATATGAGTCGTCTAGTTTCAAAACTGGCCATCTGACAAAAAGTTGAAAAATTATTTTTTTGTTTTAATGTGTTCTACATGAAAAGATCTACCTGTAGCATCAATATCGGTTTCAAAAGAGGCCATCTTCCATAAGTAATTTGAAATAAAAGTTAAGGGTTAGTTTCAAAACCAGCTATCTCACAGTAGACTGGTGGGGGATGTAGTTTACAAAAATAATTAATTCTCTCTTTAATTCTCTTATGTTTATAATTTTATTATACAGTATGTCCCAGGATCGACTTGACGATACGTGAAGTGACCAAAAAATATAATTTATCTACGACTTGCACCGTAAGTGGACTTTACATTGCTAATAACAGGGAGGGAAGTGTTACTTCTCTCCCTTGGGAGTAAAAAAACAGTCATACCAACTTAAAAGGTATTTTTTAGGTAAATTTTAAGTATTATGTTGTTTTTTTAGCTGTTTTGTTTACTTTTTT
>KZ654379.1:2097-18277 GCA_001010745.2 Gerris buenoi
TCTAAAAATCGTAGATAAAGTACGGTACGCAACTTGTGCGAAAACGGCATTTTGCATTGCTCGTGTGGTTTTACTACCCTCGCTATCGCTCGGGTGTAAACTCCACACTCGCATGCAAAATGCTATTTTCCACACTCGACGCGTAATGTACTATTACTTGTATCAGGTTGAAATGTTACATGCTTGTTTCAATTGTACTATAGGTGATGTATACAGTTTCATTAAAATCGTTACGTTAGAACATAAGATATCGGTAAAAATGTTGTTTTCTTTATTTTAATCGTTTTGGTCCGCTTTAATAAATTTAGCGATCTTTATCACGTCATAGCAGTGTCGGTTTTCGTTTTACTAAAAAAATTTACAAAAAAAGTTGTTTCTCTCATTAAATAGATGAAGTTAGAATTTTTTCCCGTCCAAAAATTCCAATTTTTTAATTTGACGCTTACGTTTACGCGAGCGTTGCGCGTGAACGCTTGGGCGGATAACGTTGTCCAACGAACTTGTCTTGGGTATTGGTAAAATGAACATGTGTACCAAATTTCAACTAAATCGGTCATATTTTACACAAGTTATCGCCATTATCGTTAGATTTCGTGACGGATTTTGTGTGTCGGTGATTTTGGTCGTTTTTTTCGGATTCACTCCCGGGCCCAGAACGTGCCATAAGGAACTTCGTTCCAAAAAACAAGGAGATATAGATAGCGTAAAAAAGAATCATATATTTGATTTTTTATAGATTTTAATTTATTTTGTTTTTTCTTTAATTAATTTATTTTACCTATCTGTACCCTCTTTTTATTGTATTTTGTTTATTCATTTTTTTTCTCCCCTACTTTATATCGTCATATTTATTGTTATCTGTAATTTTATTTTTATTTTTTATTAACTAACTTTAAATTTTTTATTTATATAAAACCTTATTTATACTGTCATTGTAGGCACTGATGATGGCCGAGAGGCCGAAAGCTAGTTTTGAGGATAAACACTTATTTTGTTGAAAGGCTGTCATTTTTATTATTCCCTTGACATCAACTCTACTTGCACTCTTATTCTTTATAAATATAGACTTTTTAGCCACGGTCAATGTCTGAGGGAAACCTATTAAATATAACTATAAATAGACCAGTAGGCATTTAAATGGAGCTAACTTTGTCTAAGCTATGAGGAAGAAAAAAGTTTTTTAAATAAAATGGAACAGTTATAAAATGGTTTTGTGAAGGTTTCTAGTTATATTCGTAGTCGTTAGAATATAAATGTTTGACGTGAGATGTAAACTTGGATCGAATTATTAAGTTTCCACGGGGCACGCTGCCACATGAATCACTAAATGTGACCTTTCTTACTCGTGCAGTACTCCAAAACACAAAATATGGCTTGAATATTTTTCCATTCAATGGAAAACAGGCATGAAATATTACTTTGAAAATACATAGTCAAAACGGTGCTTTCCACGCTTACTCCTTTAGAAAAAGTTCCCTCTATTGCCTCTCGGAATTTTTCATGTTGTTTTCCAACCATTCATCTTCATTTCTTTATAGAAATTAATATTTCATAATCAGTAACACAAAACTGTAACACCGAGTTGACTTACACGTTAAAATTAACTTTGAGTAAGGGAAAAAAGTAGTGAATAATGCAAAGGCCGGAGAAACAAGTGAATATTATTTAACAAATCCGTAAAATGTATTGTAATCTGTAAAAGGCATTTGTATTGACAGTATATTTCAACATCTGAGATTATACGAGACCAAACTCATTGTGTTTACTTCCATTTGTAATATTAGACTGTATTGATTTCAACAAACCATCCCTTATTCTTTTTTTTCCTTTCAATAAACCCAACGAGCCTCCTTATTTTTATATCACTTCCTTCAAGCTAAGAAATATATCCTTTTTCATAAAGAATATATATCTATAACGACTGGTTAGATCATTTTCTTATGTAATAAAAAGCTTTATTTTGTTAAATGTTTATTTATCGCATAATTGAATTATTAACAGCTGGATTGATACAGAATTAATACAGCTTTAAATACCCACCACAATTAAAATGTTTAGATTGTTAACCATACTTACGAAATTAAATGATACATTATTTTTTTTAAAGATGGTAGAAAAAATGTTTCATGGTTTTTTCTATTTATCAAATCGAAAGGATCTAACTATGGATGGAAACTATGGAAATGCACTTTATGAGTCTCACCTAAATAAATTGCATTTCATATTAATGCTGAGAAATTTTCCGTGAAAACCTTTAAATTTGAATCCGATAAGTATTAATTTCAGTTTTTAATTTTTTTTTTAAATAATATATTTCAGGTGACAATAATCGTTTTCAAAATATTATTTCCATTGCAGCAAAAACATTGTGTTTCCTAGTTAACTAGTTGCAGGAAAAAGTTCCTCCTTTTGATTTTGTTGGCTTTGTTTCTTCAGGTGATCTGCTTACTCTTCTGCTTTAATTTTTAATATGTCAACGTAAGTGAAACTAGCTTCTAAATTCTCTACAAACGTTTCCTTATCGTCATTGTTAATGCAAGTTAAACTCAGTTCTAAACTCTCTACAAACGTTTCCTTATCGTCATTGTTAATGCAAGTTAAACTCAGTTCTAAACTCTCTACAAACGTTTCCTTATCGTCATTGTTAATGCAAGTTAAACTCAGTTCTAAACTCTCTACAAACGTTTCCTTATCGTCATTGAATTAATAAAATATACTTTGAATTTTATTCATTATTTTAAATTCTTAGTTTTTCTGAATGTCAGCACGTACGTAGTCTGTAGTAGTAGTCTGTAGTCTGTACTGTAACTGTAGTCTCTCTGTGCCAAGACACATTTTTTTTAAATGTTACTTTTTACCTCTTTGGAGTTGCACACACTTGGAACCATCGACAAAATACGAATACCTTTAAAGACCTAAAAAAATCTGAAAACGAGATTTAATCGGAATCATCGGGTTTGGATCTTTTTAAGTGGTTTTAGCTGGATGACTGGATGTTTGTTTGTCTGTATCTGTCTATCAGTGTCACACATAACTATTTAAGTTTCTAAGCTAGAGAGTTGAAACTTGGTTTAAAAAAGTCCTTACATATTGTTGGGCCGCCAGGAAAATCATAAATATTAGTTAAACCGTCATAAACCTATTTTGTTAAGTTATATAATATGGGGCTCCAATTATCACGAACAAGCCAATTTCAGCAAAAATTCTTAAAAAAATAAAAATATTTTCTGATTGAGTTAAAATTTGCACCAATTATACCTCTTTATAAAGCAAAACGTTCGCGGATTTTTTGATATCTGCAACTATTTTGAAAAAACAACTTTTAAACATTGAAACTAAAACTATATAGTTTCCGAACTATTTCGACGAGAATTATTTAGTAAGTAAAAGTTTTGAGACGCTCCACGATTTTGTAAAATATTTTGACTGGTCTTATATTACTTTGCTTTGTAAGTTTCATCGCATGTTTCCGTTACCCTATTTTTGAACCACTTCCTCGAATTTTGCACATAGAAACAATTAAGGTAAAGAATACAGAAAAAAAAGTTGAAAATATGACCAGTTTTTTAAAATGGTATTTTTATATTAATTTTATTCTTATGGTCATTATGTCGTTAGTTAAGATCAAACAATAATAACGATAAAAAATACTGTTAGAAAACAATTAAGAATTAGTAAAATGTATGTAATGCAATAAACAATGTGTCCTGATCGTTGATACGATTACATGAAATATTTTTATAATTTATTTTTTTGGTTTGAATTAGAAGAAATCTACAGATCTTGAAGTCAGTATTTAAGTAAGCTGCAACTTGAAAACGAAGGTTGTATCGTTAAAGCGAACACATTTTTTTCTCAGAGTAACGGGTCGAGTTTAAAGTAATTCCTTTTAGGAGTTGATTTATTTAAGTGCGAGGAAGGCTGAAGCCATAAAGGCATCTCGGCTTGGATGAAACTAAGCAAGTATACAAGTAAATACAGTGTAGATGTTGGAATTAGCTCGGGTGAAGCTGTTTGAGTAAGGAATGGAAGGCTCAACAGCTCTCACTCTCTGCCTAATTGAGACCAATTCCTTGATTTACTTGGCCGACCCGTTTCCTATAGTAAATAGGAAATATCTATTCTACAGAGTAGAAACAAATGAAATAATATTCAAGCATTCAATTTATTAATACACTTTCTCAAGCACTTTCGTATTAATACATTCTTATACAAACCTTCGTTTTACCAATTGACTTCTGATTTTACCAATAGGGTTCTGATTTTACCGATGGGCTTCTGATTTTACCAATGGGCTTATGATTTTAAACCAAATTTGATTGAAGATTTATGATTAAAAAATACATCTTTAGCATAAATGGGTAAATTAGTGTGGTAAATAGCTTCCTCACGTCCACTTCTCCTATTAAAATTATAATTTTTACTAAAATAATAGTTTGTACGAATACGTGATAGAGATTAATACCATTCAGACCAACAGCATAGACCACAATTTTAGGAGGGGAACTTTACTAACGAGAGAGGGGAGGAAGGAGAAGTTAGCATTCGAAAAGATTAGTTTAAATGGAGTTTTAAGTCTCGTTTGGAGGGAAGAGGTATGCCCCCGTAGAGCCGTGGCTGATCCACATCTGAGACATCATTCACTCATGTTACAATTTGTTGCCCTACTAAGAAACGAAAGTATATTTATCTACAATTGATACGATATATAAACATTTTATCTCTGTTTAGATGCGTAGATATTGTTTATTTTCGAAGTTGAATTTATTGTGCATACGTGATCCATAATTCATCTTTAGTTCCTCACTAGTGTGAAAATAAAGAAGAATTCTTCACTTTATCGCATGATTAGCGTGTTTATTTACATTCGACAAAACTAATTTGCTGTTTGTTAAATTAAAGTAACTGTTTTTATTCTGTATTTATTATTAAATTCCACAATTGTATAAAATATGGTAGTACGGGACACAACACGTGCGAAAACAGCATTTTGCTTTGCTCGTGTGGTTTTACTATCCTAATGTACTATTTCTCGTACATTCGTTGGGAAAACTGTATAATAAAGATATGTCTCGCAAAAAGTTATATGAGAATAAAACGCTATTTAGTTTACTTTGTCATTTCAAATAGGGTTCTATGGCTATTAATCAACAAATTCGACTTCTTATTACAAAATATGAGCCTACACTCTACATTTTATTCCTTATTTTTTTATTTTTTTCAAATTTATTAATGGCAATAAGGTCCTTCACAACAAAGCTTTGTATAAATCGACTTATGGAGGAAATCACATAACATTTCGAGTGAAATTCCTTCATCGACTATGTGAGAAGAAAGCTAAATATTTATGAAGATTAAGGCCCTAAGGTTCTGAAATTAGCATATCTTGGGCCCCAGAAAGCCTGTAGCTGGCAGGGGACACCCACCGAGCATAAATTCAATAAACTCAACATGTTTACTTTCATTTTATTAAAACCAATTTGTTTAAGATAAATTGTAATTTAGGTAATTTTATCCTCTATAAATATTATTGAAGCTCATCTCTTGAGGTAAATCATTCTGTTAAAGCCACCATTATCTATTTAAGTGGCAACTAGTGGAACAAAAGTAGGTATCTTGGTGAAAAAAATACTACGGGTAAAAATGGATGAGTATATTGCCAAAAATACACAATAGCCTAGGTTTCGACCACTTTTGTTAGTCGAATCTAGGTTATATATTATATGAAAAGGATATAGGATTAAGAGTCTTAGAGATATTGTGTTAGGGTTAGTGAAAGAATTCTCGTAATAAAGGCGAGAATTTCATAAGTACATGGCTATAATAAACATTGTAGTTAAAGATTATTCCTTGGATAGAATAGCACTACACATTGCACATGCTAGCTTACTACTTAAACTGTATATTGAAACGAGTGAAAGCCATTAAAATAAAATATTAATTAAGTATAAAATTTAATCAACGAAAACGGCTTTAATCTCCATCCTCTTTAGAGTACAGGATATGAATACCGATGCCATTCAAACTTGGAAAGCTATAAAATTATAGATTAAGTACTGTGAACTAAATGTTGATGTGAGATAGAAATGAACCTAGATATGTTTTATGATTATGGTTATATGAGTGCAGAGTTACGCAGTTTCCTCTGGCTGGAATTGAATAGAAAAAATATAACATTAATATTAACGTATATAATACATAATAATATAAATATAAAAACAGGAATTAAATACATTAATAAGACTAACAAATCCGAAGATATCGAGTACAAAAAGTTACATATTATTTTAAAAAGACACTTAATCAGATTACGAGTAGGATTTTAACTAATTATTATTAATTATAACTACATACCAATCGTAATCAACATACAATAACGCCTAAAATGACAGCTGTTATAATTGTTACACACACAATTAAACATCGTAGGAGGACGTATGCATTTTTATACGTCGACAAGTGTGCGTTTTGCCATTTACAACTAAATCAACTAGAAAGTTTAGGTTATTACATACTTTCAAAACAAAAAGTGCAATTTGGAGTATAAAACTATCTTATATCATACTTATTTCTTATCATCAGCTTTTACTTAGTAAATTATTTTCGTTTATTGAAATTTATTAACAACATTTGTTTCATGTCGATGGTCATAATTTATTCCTACATGTACTTCGTTAAACTTATTTAACTTGAAGGTTGGAAAAAGTATGTAATTATAATAATGTTTGCAGAGGTAAAAGTACTTTAAAACTGGATAAGGCCTCTACTTGTTCTTTTATCTCAGTCTAAGACTTTACCCTAAACTTTTATTGACTTGCTAAAAGTTATTTATCCACTCATTTAAATAAAACAATAAATAAATTGTTTCTCTGCGCTAAAGCTAGGGTAACAGAACCCCATTAATTATTGTTATGATAATATATCAGTCGGAGGCTTTAAGCTTCCGTTTGAAAGACATAAATTATTAATTTACGGAAGAGGGTGGTACAAGCTGACTAAAATTACACTATGATAAGGCTACGTTAGGACGAGGGAACATGTGACAAGGCCATAAAACATTGTCTCAAGGATTATGTATGCATTGTTGCAGATGAAGTGGGTTGCGGAGATGTGGAGCTGACAGTGGGAGACTACAGGGCGCTGACAGGCGAGCTGGAGGTGGGTATCAGGGGCCCGGCTGGTCGTCTGGTCGAGGCCCGCCTGCAGCTCCTAGAACGAGGCGTACAGGGTGGTCCATGGATCACTATATACACCGTACCCTTGCCGGAGCGGTTCTCGGCGCCGCCCCAGGCCCTAGCCAGTCTTAAAATGAGCTTCCCTTGCGGCTATGTCTCCAGAGGAGGTCGCTACGCCGTTCTGCTTAACACATCGTCACCTCACAGTATACAGGTATATCAAGTGACTTTTTGCTAAGCTCCATAAAAATTGTGCCGGAATATTTCAAAGATAACTTTTAAAGCATCTTCCATCATCCAAGATATGGTTCAGGATCGAGAGGTGGCACTAAGACCACAATTTATTGAAAATCTCCACACACTACACCTCCTTACTTATTTCATAACTCACTTTAATTATTCCTAAATTGTCTCGTTAATTCCTTAAATGAGTTCACAAGTTTGGGGACTAATAAATATGCGATAAAATCACAGTTAACTGTTGATAAAACGTCGTAGTAACTTATTGATTTGATAACTTATTATTAAAATAATAAGACATTTTTATAAATCACAAGCTCTTCTTTTTTTTTTTTTTTTAAAAAAAGGAAAAGAAAACTCAGGATAGAACAAAATTAATAAGTGTATCACACTTAAACGTTACAAATACGTACAAATGGAACCGATGAAGCTTTGTAAATATTGCCCAAATAAAGGCTAAGTTGAAATGTAAGTCCGGATTGTGGAAAGCAAATGTAATTAGGCATTGTTAGTTATCCTTTTAGTATTCAGTTACTCTTATAAATAACAGATTTAAAAGTTCTTAAATGAACCTAATTAATTTTGAACTACATAATTGAACTTTATTGATCACTGATGATCTTAACATTGGCCAGATAGTAACTTCAGATCCAGTTAAATATTTCACATCAATATCTCATTAATTTGGAGCCTTTCCAATAAAATGCAGTAAAAGTATCCTTGATAAAGCACTTTTCCCTCCATAACTAAGTATTTAAATAACGAAATAAGTACAAAAAGGAGATCTAGTTGAATAATGGGTTAGTAAATGCAATAAATGAACTCCTTTTGGCTTACAATATAAAATTGGAGGGTGGAAATTATAAATAATCCTGGTGAGTATCTGAGGCCTCTAGTAGTAGTAGTAGTAGTCTATTACTTCCTACTAGAACAGGTAGGACGAAGCATTTGTTCGAACCTTGAAATTTGGCCACCACTTAGGCCCTTTTAACGCCCCGTGGTTGAGAGTTACCAGCTACTTCACACATCATACCTTTGTACATTGTTCCACCGAAACGAGTATGGCGTGGTCATTGGTAAGTTATAAAAGCGTGCGTCAAAGCGTGGGGAAAGAGAGCCCCATAGGGGGTGTCCCTCGCCCTGCACCGTCCGCGATTTATTGATGCAGTTCAGAGTGTCATGGCTCGGGATCGAACCTATGACCTGGAGTTGCCTCGACTTATCAGCAGCAAGTGGCTTAAGACCCTCGTTCACGCTTGCTCCCTATCTGAGGCCTTTAAGGGGGGAAAAACTCAAATCCTTGTTGTCCTAACTACACAAATTTGTATAGATTTAACTGCGGCCCCATAGAGCTAAAGTGACTACAATGCAGATTGCGGAGGATTTTTTGAAAAGGCCCTGAGTTTTCATTAAGATAAATGCTGCCTCTTAGTTTTTTATTTCGTTCCTTTTATACCTCTGAGTTATTTAATTTTGTCCACGATTTAAAAGATTGACTAAAACTGAATTTTATAAAGCAATCAATAAATAATAACGATTCAAACTAAATAGTAGGACAACTCACAACAAACTAATTCTGACTATTATATAATTTTAAGATTATTTTTAACTTCATTCCGATGAATTTCTTCATACACTCAGCTGCGAATTGAAAATAAGTTTAAAATGAATAGGTTTAGAATAAGTTTATATAAATAATAAATAACTCTTTCATCTATTTAAAATCTGTTTATTTTACGAGAGGTGCGATGCCACTGTGGCAAGTTCAAAGGAAAAGCTTGAAAATCTTATTACTAAATAAAAAATCGTATTATTTTCTTTTTGAAAAAATAACAGTATTCTTGCTTCTTTGAGCTAAAGTAGTAATATTTATAATAAATAAATGTATTCATAATGGTTATAATATAATAAAAAACTACTCATCCAAAAATTTAAAATTATAAAATTAATTAATCCTTGCAATTTTTAATACTTATTTTAATTATAATTTTAACTTCTTATTTAAATACTAATTTTAAAGAAGAAAAAACTCAGAGATAGTTCTATTTTGATAACTTGCCAAGAATAACTTGGAATTCGTTTGGAGACTCCTAGTTAGTTAGGTTTAAATTACCCGGGATTAAGCTAGTTTAGATACTTATTATAAATTAAACTTTAAAGCGATACCACTTCTTCTTTGTTCTCTTTAATCCAAAGGTTATAAATAAAATTAAGACTTGAAAAAAAAAAATCATGGAAATGTAGTATGTAATAGTTATCTTTTGTTACGATTGTTTCGTCACTTTTTTTTTTTTTTTTTTTTTTTTCCAATTTTTTAATTTTATTTATAATCTTTGGATTAAAGGGAACAATTAAGAATGGATTGCATCTTGATTTAGGATTTAATTATTATATACATATACATACAAGCTAGGTGTTTTCATGAGTTGTATTGAATCCGTATTCAATACATTTTTGATCACCAATCAGCCGATAATAATTTAAAAAAAACTTTTACTAGGTTACTTTGATAAAAAGGTTTTAAATACTTTTGTAATCTTCACCTTTTATTACCAGGTTTTTTCCTATGTCTGCGCATGTTAGGATCATGTTCAGTTGTATCTATAAAACTCAATCCAAATACGGATTCCAGAATTTAGTGTATCGTATTTGGATATAAATTGTATTCAATCCGTTTTGAATCTATAAGTTTCCGTGGAAATTATGGATTCAAAAAATGTATTCAACCCATATTTAAACAGCATGGAAACGTACTGTAAAAACGCTCTACTTACTTCAACGACTAGTTTCAATGGTGAAACGTTTTTATGGGAAGAAAATCAGTTGAATTGTACAGAGAACTAAAGTAAGGTTTGGTGAATTAAGAACGTTATATCCTTCTAATTAACTTATACCTAGCCAAATCAGTTTTACTTTAGATCCCTGTCAAAATCAGGCACCGTTCAATTACCCGAGAGAGAGATGTCTGAACTTTAGAGGAGGCAAGTATGAGGAGCTAAGGCTGTACTTAATCGATCATTGAGAATTTCTTATACTCTTTATACAATCCTTATATTTTACAACACAAATTAGAATAGCACTAAATTATCTCTTCCCTTCATTAATGATTTATTATATTTTAAAACTCTCTCTTATACGTGATACTGAATTAAAATCTTATATTAACAAATTTAATCATTTATTAATTATTATATTTACCGCGAGTTTAGCAGGTAAATATTTTAACATTTGGTTTTCAATTTTTATAAGAGTAATTTCCCCTGAAAAACAAGTTAAAAGAATAAATATAGAATTTTGGGGAGGACAGGATCCTTAAATTTATAACTTAAGTTCATTACCCAATTTTACCTCAGGTTATGGTTTGCATTCAACCATATAGTCTAAAATTTGTATTCAAATTGACTGCAGACAATACAAACATTTTTTAAAAACCAATTTGTGGATTCGGGGTTAAAGTTCCCCAAATCCACATGTAATTCACCATGTAAATCCATCAAAATCTATGTTACCCATCACTATAATCCAAAAATAAAATTAACTGTCCAGAAGGAAAATAAATTGAAAATAGATTACCAATTAGTGTGGCACATAGAACCTTGTCCTTTTTCCCCCTCCTTGTCCTTTTGTCCTTTTTTTTAAAATTTGAAGTTCACGTTTACGCAAGCGTCGTGCATGAACACTCGAACAGATAACGTTTTTCAACGAACTCCTGGGCATTGGTAAAATGAACATGTCTACCTAATTTCATCAAAATCGGTCGACATTTACTTAAGTTATCGTCGGAAGTTTTAAGATTCGCGGACACACAGACATAAAGACAGACACGTGACCAAAAAATTATCACTAATGTCTGAAACGGATTGCTCAGGTCGGGAGTAAAGTGCTACAATCCCCCTTGCGATAATTATCGAGGCGTTATTCTCGAGGCGTAACCGAGGAGTCAAATTCCTTCGGCTTCGCCTCAAGAACCAACATTATTCGCTCCTGGAATAATGCCTTACTTTACCCCTTAGGTGCATAAATAATAAATAACTATTCCTTTTTTTAGTTCATGTTTATCTAGTTTTATTATTATTATTATTATTATTTTATTTTTAAGTATGATACTTATCCATTTTTAAAAATTATTTTAGCTTTTTAGGCCTTTTATTGTATGCACTGATGACGACTGAGACGCAAACAACTGGTTTAGGAAATTAAATATTAATTTTATGGAGTGGCTTTCGTTTTTATGTTTCTATTGAAATCGACTCCTTTTCCACACTAGAAGCTATTCCCTTTATTCTTAGAGAATAAATTGAATCTTTACAATATTTCATATATCATGTAGATATATAACTTATAAACTACACCGAATCACATTTAAAGTGTTATTTTATACAGCTAAATAAATACGTTGCTACAATACTAATTATGTATTCTGTTAAAAACATTTAAATTATTTATTTTTAGTGTGTAAAACAAAGAGGCACAATATACATGTACCAGTTGTTTGTTTTTGTTTTTTTGTGTTTTTTTCCTCCAACACAATTTCTAAAATAATTTGCTGTTTTACTTTAGATCCCTGTCAAAATCAGGCACCGTTCAATTACCCGAGAGAGAGATCTGAACTTTAGAGGAGGCAAGTATGAGGAGCTAAGGCTGTACTTAATCGATCATTGAGAATTTCTTATANTTTTTTTTTTTTTTTTTTTTTTTTTTTTTTTTAAATATACAATAAATCCCTGGTTAACATGACAGTACCGTTTAATTCACAATTGCTTTTGTAGTAAATTAAAGATAGTGGATTAATTAATAGAAGATTTAATTTGATAACATAAGATGAACGACGAGTTGGATTTGTCTGATACGTGATAGTGTTATCTTGTCAGTATTTCTCTTATTTAAATGCGGTTGAAGTACTTTAAGCCGTTTCAAACGTTCAAGTTAAAAGTTAATGATGCGTGCAATGCACTTACTCAGAGATAGTTTCATATGGCAATGACTCCGTGCTCTCTAGCGGCTTAATATATCACACCCCTTTATATTTCCCCTGCATTTATCACATATTATGTAGTTATTTCTATGAGTAATATACCATGGAGTAACTAGAGCTTTCTTGTACATATTTTCCTCATATCATAATTCTTTATTAAACTACCATTAGTAAAATGGAAATTATTACATTCCTAACTTATACATTCCTATTAGATAATTATTTATTTTTCTATTTCATTAATTAATTATGTTATATATTTAACATTACCCAAAATATTGCGGAATTATATAGTTTCTTTTACTTGAATAGTAAAAGACACCACTACCTTTTTTTAATTATTTACTATGTAACAGATATTTATAAAAATAAAGTATTGATATTGTGAAATGTAGATGAATTTACACGATTTGAGGTCCCTTGAGTCCAAAAATTAGATGTTAAAAAATGTGTGTTGTTTGTAGTCTTTGAAGACGCGTTATGTCTAAACTGCTTGACTACGTTTAGAAAAATTATACTCCGACGCAAAATCAAGATATTAATTTCAATTCTGAATTTGGGAATTTTTGTAGTAGGGGATTTCTCATTACCTATAGTCCAGGAGATAGCGTGCAAAAAAGTGTCTTACTAACATCAAGCTAGAATTTTGTGTATAAGTAAATGTTTTGGTGCCTTTTAAGAATATGAGGCCGGCTAATTTCGTCGTCGGGACATAGCTTGGCAGTAGGCATTTGAAAAAAAAATATAATAAAATAAAACTGGTGGAGAGCAGCCATGTCATGCCCTTTTTGGTGGAAAATGTGATTTTCATGATCCTGTGTACAAAATTTATTGTACAAAATTTATGAGTACAATTTAGTAGACAAAAAATCAAGTTCATGATAGTCCTTACTATTAAGTTACGTTCGATTAATAGTCAAATATAAATTTAAATCAAAGAGGCCTCCTAATAAGTGAAGGAATACCATCAACTTGATAATTGGTCTAGTGACTTAGTACTCAGGATCATGAAAATCACATTGTCCACCAAAAAGGATGGGACTTGGCCACTCCACCGGTTTGTTTTTTTCAAATGCCTATTGCTATTGCCAAACTTTGTCCCGCAGACGAACTTAGCCAATTACATATTCTAAACGGCACCAAAATATTTACTTATACACAAAATTATAGCTTGATGTTAGTCAGACACTTTTTTGCACGCTATCTCCTGGACTATTATCAAATAGAATTAGAAACTTATAAATAATGCTTCCGAGCTTATTGCTATCTGATTTGTATGAAACTGTTATAGTTAATTGAAAGTAACCCGCAGTTAGCCTCAGATTACTTTGAACCGTCAGTGCCCTTTAACTTCTCGAACGCTCTTTACTTAATTTATACTTTAATTTTAGTAAAATATTAAAACAATGTTGAAAATTAAAAAAAAAAAACGTGGGAAACGATTAAAAATATTAGACAATAAAGGCTTTTAAAAGCATAAAATCAATAAAGTACATGATATGATGCTAGGAAGCTATATGTCACACCAATTGGCAGTCTATTTTATTATTTCACAAGCATAGTGATAAATTTGTTATTTTTCAATTACTCTTTATTTTGATAGAATAATCTACTAAAACATCACCTTGTTAAAGGTTAAAGTGAAAGGGGTATAGTGTGAAAACAAGCTTGAGGTAAGATACAAAATATTTGGATGTTGAAATGTATAGCGTCAGATCCATCATATAAGCGAGACATTCCTTGCATTGTGAATGAACCCCCGTGGTTTTTCATATCCACTTCTCAAACTGACAGCACCTACATTCTCCAGAATGCTTTGTTTAACATCCTCAACTTATTTTATTTATCTCCCTTAGATTCCCATATGAAAGTATACAATGCCTTCACTTCACGGTGAAATGTTTTTACACTCGTAAAACATTTCTACATCTACTCGTGTTTTGTATGTCTGGGGCGGAAAAAAAGTTGAAGCTTTGTAGACATTTCTTCAACTTGAAACTTTTTCACTTTTTTCTCGTATAGAGACTAAACAATAGAAATATGGGTTGAATAAAAAAAAAAGAAAAATGCCTTTAGGTTTGGAATTTCAGAGATTTTCATAGTTATTAAATTAATAACTTTTTTTTAACAAAGAAAACAGAATGAAACTTCTGTTATAAATGGAGAATAGATGTGATAGTCAAACACTTAAGGCCCCCATACACGGTCAAAATGTTTGCGCAAATATTTTGACCGTGTATGAGACTGATGTTTGCGCAAACATGATATTCGACGTGTATGGACTAAATTTGCCTGACATCAGGTTTGCCCAAACATTTTGAGCAAGATGTTTGATCATGTATGGGGCCTTTTTAATAAAACAAATAAAAACTCGGTCCGAGACAACTCAAAAAAACTTTCTCTTTTATACGAGTTCATAATTACTTAGCCTAGTGTTTTCCACTATAGTGTGCCTTCGAGTTTTCCTAGGTACATTTAATTAGTATTGAACAATTTATTAAAATTTATTATAAAAATAACATCTCCTCGATGGGAAATCGAACTCGGTCTCTCTTCGTCCGCGTTTAATGCTATTTTCTTAGGAACTAGATTTGTCCTGGGAATACTGATTTTACTGTTAGATTCATATTTAAATGGAATACATATTAGCATTTTTTTAATCAAAATTGTTGAAACCGTATTCAATAATTTTTTTTCAGGTATTTTCAGAGTTTATAGGGTTGCCCCCCCAAATTCAAAGCTAAAATTCATTTCTCTATATCGCCTCACGGTATGATTTTTCTGAAAATGTATGCCAAATTTTGTCAAAATCTGTCTAGTAGTTTAAGCTCTACGCGTCTACATAGATGACAGATATTTTTTTTTGGTTTAAACCTAGCAACGTGTAAATTTAAGAAAATCATTAAGAATTTTCGTATGTGATAATTCTTTATAAGAATTATTAAATGTCAAATTAAAAATAAAATAAGGGTTGTGACCTTGGAGTCTTAAAATGACATCAGATGATCCAAGTAGCAAGAAATATTTACCCACTCAGGGTAAAAATATGAATAGGAGAAATTGCAGTGTAGTTTCCAAAAGGAAGTTTGTAGAGAGGCCTTTAGTGTGGCTTCATATCCCACTAAGGAGAAGTTACGAAGTAAGTAGGCAGGCCTATATGAAGCTCTAACGAAAATAAACGACATTCGTTCATAGTATGCGGATAGGGATAAGGAGACTAAGCTCACCATAAATAAAAAGTTAGTAGATAAGTTCATTTTTGTTGAGTTGGTACTTGAAATAATTTCACTGAAGAAAATATGTAGATAAGTAAATCATCCAAATCGAAAATGTACGAGTATTTCTCACAACACAGAATCAAAATCAATTTAGTTTCTTAAGGTGACACTTTTCTGTAGAAATGCATTAGAACACTTAAAAAAATACAAATCTACTTCTTACGGTAACAGAGGAAAGATTGCTCAGCTCATACAAGTATATCTTACTTTACCATATTGTTGTGTTTCCCACTTGCTTGGCTACAGCATTTAAAAAATGTTCTTTGGCTTAGTCATGCTCACCTCCCACGGAAACTTAAATTCTTAATTAAGACCTTTAAATATAAAGGTCCCCATACACGATCAAAAAATATTTGATTGTGTATGCAGTACCAGTTCCATTTTTTATATTAATGTTATTAAGAACCAGTGAGAAGCTCTTTTTCCCCTTAATCAGCTACATCTTTATTAATTTAATAGATACCTAGGCGGTAGAGAAAAAATATTGGTTAGGTAAAACTTGATAATCGATA
>KZ654380.1:5617-16964 GCA_001010745.2 Gerris buenoi
GTGTGGTTTTACTACCCTCGCTGTCGCTCGGGTGTAAACTCCACACTCGCATGCAAAATGCTACTTTCCACACTCGACGCGTAATGTACTATTGTTCAGGCCAATATATAATTAATATCTTTGTTCAGATTTAATTTTAAGTATATGAGTATTGCATTTTAGTACAAGCCAACAAGTATTATAAAGTTCTAGATGTTTGATGGAACCACTTGTTGCACCCACCATGACGCACATCCTACAACTCCATGATGCTTATCTTTAATAAAATTCAACACTAATTTTAAAGTATTAAGCTAATATTTAATGAAAATTTTCAAATTATCCTTTGAAAACAATTAAGTCTTAATTGCATTTGAAATTTGGCAGAGGGTGGAGGCGTTTGAATGGAGAATTAGCAAGCTCGGGGAGAGATGAAGCAACTGATGCGGGCCTCCCTCTACTTCTAGTTCGATACAAATGATGATTAGAATGACGATACGATAGAGAAAGTCAGAGCAAAGAGTCGATTAAACTGTAAAGTCGATCCTTTTGCAGAAGTTAATGGACACTTACAAGGGGGTCAACCGTGAATAAATTATACAACTTATCCTTTAGTTCTTGGATATACTAAACTGTTGCCTTGTAACCACCCACCCTGCAACTTTATTGCTAATCCCTCCAGCCACCTTAACTCTTCGTACATTTTGAAGTTTTTGAATCTATATATTCGTAAAAGTATAATAGAATCGTTTACCTACCTCAACTGGGTTCCATAATCTTACACCTCTGAGGTATAATCACCTTTAGTAGGAAGCAAGATGTGAAACGTGGTGTTTAACAAAGAAAAATATTGACAGTTTGAGGATTTATGAACGAAGAATGGAGAGAAGCATCCTAGATTGGTGATTAGAAGAATAGAGAGGAAAAGAAACAACTGGATTAGAGAGTAAAATGGCATGAACCATGTCGCCAAGAAAGCCATAGGAAATGGAGATTGACTGGACACATAGTCAGATCGTCTGATGGACGGTGGGCCAGAAAAATTATTGAATGCACTCCTCTTGAAACAAAAATTTAAAAAAAAAAGGATAACAGTAGTCAAATTTGAAGAGGAAGCCAGAAAATGCTGTTGTGGAGCTATATGGCGAAGAGTGGTTATGGAGCGGATGGAGTGGAAAAGGATGGGAGAAGTACAAAGATGTATACATGTCTCATGTCTGAATAAATGATAAAATATTAGAAACTCTATATCTTTTGTCGTGTTATATACTCCTGTGTTATCATAAATACATAAACACATACATTTTATGTTATTTGTAAATATAAATCCCCCAGGTTTTATGTTGGTTAAATTAAATAAAAATAAAATGTTTGCTTCCAAGCTTATACTGAAGGTAACAAAAGCTATGAAATAGTTCTGGAGATAGAAATATCTTTAGGTCTCCGATTCCAAACATTCTAAGACAGAAATCCGTTTAAGATAACAGGGAACATTTGAGGGGCTAAGTGGTAAAGTGGGCCAAGTCAATTTTTTGAAAAAAATGAGATAGAGATATATTGTGAAAGCTTATACTGTATATTTTAATAGGGTTAGAGTGTTATAATTGTTAGCACCATGGGAAACACAATGAATGCAGTAGTTTCAATGGGCACAAGAATTTCTATTTGAATTTGCTCTGAAGTTTCAGAGCAAATCTGAACCAAGTCACAGTAGCTTCCATTTGAAAAGTCATAAATTGGATTTTTTTTTAAGGTATCGACCTAAAATCTGTAAAATATATTTATTAATGTACTAAACTATAGAATAATCGAATTAATTAAACTTTATAATGCAATAATAATTAGCACTGAGTAAATTCACAAAAGTGTCTGTAACTGAAAATCAAGTTTGATGGACTTTGTCCACATTAATACTGAACCCCCCATTTTTGGTTCCGTACCTGTCTGTCGGTCTGTCGCTCAATTTTTGTGAACCAAGACAACTTAAAAATTGCACGCCTGATTTTAACGAAATGTTAAAGGAAGGTGATAATTAGCTTCCTGTTGGTCCCATATAAATTTTAACCTTCTGCGCTTATTTTTTTTCTCTTTCACATGCGCACAAACATACATTTATTTTCCCTACCTACAGCTTTAAAAGTACTTATCTGATTTGTATGAAACTTTTATAGTTTATCGTAGATAGCACCAGATTAATTTGAACCGTGAGGGCTCTTTAACTTTTGCTAAATTGATACTTTAATTCATGTAATAAATCAAAACTATTTTGACAGATTAAAAAAAAAATAGGGAAAACAATAATTCAAGAAATTAGACTATGTAAAAGCATAAAATCATAATTAAGTACGTGAAGGGAAGCGAGGAAGCTATGTGCAACACCAATTGTCAGTCTTTTTACTTTTCCTCACTACTAATAGTAGGAAAAGTATTGTTTTCACCAAAATTATTTTTTTTTGNGGTCAGTACTTGGGAGGGTGACCGTTATGAACTAACTGATTTATTATCATTTAAAAAAAACAAAACAAAAAAAACCTTATTTTTAATACCTATATTTTATTTAATTTTTTGAAGTTGGGCGGTATTTTGACAGATGAAAACAAACTTTGACGTCATAAAAATTATCGCACTAATAAATAATTATATTCGCTTATAACTTTTAAACTAATTAATAGAATTTCTTTTTTTTTTGTTTTTTTTATATATATTTGAGGGGGTCAGTGCTAAAGTGGGCCAAGTCCATTTTTTTAAAAAAATGAGATAGAGATATATTCTGAAAGCTTATACTGCATATTTTAATAGGGTTAGAGTGTTATATTTGTTAGTACCATGGGAAACCCACAGAATGCAGTAGTTTCGATGAGCACTGAATAATTTCTATTTGAATTTACTCTTAAGTTTCAGAAAATCTGAACCAAGTCACAGTAGCTTCCATTTGAAAAGTCATAAATTGGATTTTTTTTAAGGTATCGACCTAAAATCTGTAAAATATATTTATTAATGTACTAAACTATAGAATAATCGAATTAATTAAACTTTATAATGCAATAATAATTAGCACTGAGTAAATTCACAAAAGTGTCTGTAACTGAAAATCAAGTTTGATGGACTTTGTCCACTTTAATACTGAACCCCCCATTTTTGGTTCCGTACCTGTCTGTCGGTCTGTCGCTCAATTTTTGTGAACCAAGACAACTTAAAAATTGCACGCCTGATTTTAACGAAATGTTAAAGGAAGGTGATAATTAGCTTCCTGTTGGTCCCATATAAATTTTAACCTTCTGCGCTTATTTTTTTTCTCTTTCACATGCGCACAAACATACATTTATTTTCCCTACCTACAGCTTTAAAAGTACTTATCTGATTTGTATGAAACTTTTATAGTTTATCGTAGATAGCACCAGATTAATTTGAACCGTGAGGGCTCTTTAACTTTTGCTAAATTGATACTTTAATTCATGTAATAAATCAAAACTATTTTGACAGATTAAAAAAAAAACAGGGAAAACAATAATACAAGAAATTAGACGTAAAAGCATAAAATCATAATTAAGTACGTGAAGGGAAGCGAGGAAGCTATGTGCAACACCAATTGTCAGTCTTTTTACTTTTCCTCACTACTAATAGTAGGAAAAGTATTGTTTTCACCAAAATTATTTTTTTTTGAGATTTCAACGGAATTATCCGTTTTCTGTGTTTTTAAGACCTTCTGAGTGGTTTTAAGCATGACGTATGTGTGTATGTATATATGTGTTATCATCATAGCGCCCAAGGTCAAACCGGAAAAAATTAAGAGGGAGTTAAAAATGTTAAAATTGTAACTCGCATAGAACAGGAACAAATAAGTAGTACAAAAAAAACATTTATTTATTCTCTTATAACCAAAAACTTTTTCCCTCCCTGTTCCCGATTATCAACTTTAACTACAATAATACTTTTTGTTTTTGTGTTGAATCATGTGCTTTTGTAAATAAAAAAAAAAGAATACAGCCTACCTCTGTTTATTTGTTCAAAGTAACCCAAGATGTGTTTAGATTTAGTCCACGTGTGCAGAATATAAAGTAAGCGCAGTTTTTTCCTCTCTCTCTCTATTTTGTTATTTTATTCTTTTACTAATTTTNAGTGAGGAAAAGTTCCGGGGTACCACGTACCCGATTTTTTTGTTTTATATTGTATTATAATATTTATATATTTGTTGGTCTCTTTTCGATTTAAGCTTTATCTGATTTGACAGTTGTTCTTTTTTTTGAGGTCGTACTTTAGGTTATCCAGCCTGTGAGATGGATTTAAAGTTAAAACCCATAACGCTGTCTAAACCCATAATGCTGTCTCAACCCATAACAGAAGTCGTGGGTTTATATTCACCCAACCTTTGCTAAATCCTTCTACGGGATTTATCCTTTATTTTTCTATCTCTACCACTTCCCACAACATCTTTGAGGATTTTCAGGTGTGAATTTGGCGTAATATGAATATCGATACGAAAAGGCTTGATATATAGCCTGATTGAAAGTGGTCGTAAAATTCGTTGGAAATACTACTTACACACTGAGAAAAAGATGCGTAAACGTAAAAGCAAATAAAAAGGTTGCAAGCAAGAAGCTTTGAATCGTTGTGAGCCGTTCTAAATTTAAAAAAAAAAAAAAAAAAAAAAAAAAAAAAAAAAAAAAGATAAAAAAACGTCCCGAGATAACTCAGACAAATTTCCGTCAGCGATTAAATTTATTTTCTCAGTAACTAGATTTTTCCCGGGAAATGGCTTACATTGATAGATTCGTATTTAAATGGACTACATTTTAGAATTTATTTATCAAAATTGTCGGAACCGTTTTCGAGTAGTATATACATATATATAGGTATATATATTTTTTTCCACCTTTTTTCACAGTTTATGATGGATAGCGAACCCAAATTCGGAGCTAAAATTCATTTCTCGATTTCGATTCGGGGTATGATTTTTCTGGACATTTATTCTAAATTTCGTCAAAATCGGCCCACTATTTTAGGCTCCAGCCTTCTGCACAGACGACAGCCAGACATTTTTTTAAAACCCACTTTTTTGGACTCGCTGGGGACATCAAAACGTGTAAACCCATCAAAATCGAATTTTCATGCCATCGCAATACTTTCTTTTTATACGAGAAAGTAAAAAAGAATTGTTACGGTTACTAAAAATACAAAAATACTTTGTTCATTAATTCTATGTGAATAGCTAATAACAAAATAAGTTGCATAAATTAATTTTCATAAATTTTACTTTTGTCATGAAAAAATGTTTTCAGAAGTTTTACAAAATACAACTATCATAAAGTGGTTCTAATGGAGTTATTAAACGGGATTTTTTCGCTGAAAGCAGACTTAGTTTTGTTACTTAATCGCTAATCATGGCTTGGGGTTCTATGATAAATTTTATCTCCAGAATGCATAAGAACACGTTTTTAGAGGTTGCATTTTCCAAAATTTTCCTGGCACGAACTCCCCGGCGTTTCGGTATTGGAAAATTTTCGAGTGCATCTCTGATATGAGGGTACAGTGTATGAGGTATCAGCGCTGCAAAGTCAAGATGCCAGTACGAGAGAGGGAACTGTTTTTTGAGGGTTCCTAGACGGTTGTCTAAGACCTACCAAACCACAAAGCTTTTGACCGATACAGCACCCATCCTTTTTAGTCTGATACGACATCAAATAGCAAATTCTTACGACCTTATCACAATCTTCTCATTATCAACTTACGTAATATAATACTACGAAGACTTATAGAGAAAATAATAAGATTCTTATCAAAAAAAGTGTAGAAACCAAAATTGTACATTTTCGTGTTTCTTCAATTTAAATAGAACCTTCCGTTATTTGAATCCGTGAACCTTATACATTTTTTTGCCCCAAATTTGTCTTGTTTAACCACACGCACCCCCCCCCACCCTTTACCTCCCCCCCCTCCGCTTCGCAGTGGCAGACATGCATTTTTTTGTTCGGCTGGACCAAAGGTTCATTTTGTAATAAAAATTATCCATGTACCTAATGAGAACATTTTTCATGTATTTTATTTATTTATTTTTTTTTGTTTCTGTATTCTTCACCTTAGTTGTGTCTATGTGCAAAATTTGGCGAAGATTGAAAGACGGGAAGTGGTTCAAAATTGAGTTAATTGAAACGTGCGATGAAACTTACAAAGCAAAGTAATATAAGACCAGTAATAAATAATACATTCCCTTAATATATCATGGTCAAACATAATCCATGTATTTTTGGATTTATAAAATTCATTTTTAAAAAAATATATTACTAAAAGTACTTCAACAGAGTTGAAATGCTTCTGTATGTTATAAAGGGGCAGAAAAATAGCAGCTTTAGTGTTAAGATTCACTTATTTACAAAGTAAAGCGAGAAAGCGGTGAATGCTCTTGATTTATTTTAAGATTTAGTTTCATTATAATTTATATTTTTTAGCTAGTTATGATTATAGAGTGTGATTTTATTCAGGAGAAGTTGTTAAAATTAAACTGAGCGCAGCCGAGCGAATAAATTCAAATTCAAAAGCACCTGTTAAGATGTTTCCATCCAGTAATTTCTATAACTTTAATTAAATATTAATATATACATATAACCATTTATTATTTATTAAAATAAATAAAATCTCTTTAAAATTACACTTTAATTTATTTTAATAAGAGTATCTCTTAAATCTCCTATACTTTCTGGATGTATAAGAGATTTTTTTATCATATACGTAGAAATTTTTGCTCAATATTGGAATTAAATGCTAAGTGTTATATGGTAGCGCGAAAATTCAATTTTGAGATTTAGATGGCTTCGATTGACGCACACGACTTCATTTCTAAAAATTTAAGTCTCAAAAAGGGAATTTAAAAATAGAAAGTTATTGATTGTTTGAGCAGCCCGCGTAGAGAATAAACTAGTGGGCGAATTTCAGTAAAAACTCATCGAATATACATAACATGTTCAGAATGGTCATACGTGAAAAAGCAAAATCAAAGAAAATAATAATAGCTCTAAATTTGGGTTAGCCCCCTCTCTTGGGGGCTAATGAGGACCAAACTTTCTTATAAACGAGTTCATAATTACTTAGCCAAGTTTTTCTATTTATTTGTTTTCGTAGATGCATTGAATTATTATTGAACATTTAATCAAAATTTCTCATAAAAATAACTTCTCCTGGGCGGGGAATCGAACCCGGGACTCCGATTTAATGAAATTTGCATGGTAGGTCATAATTAGCCCATTGTTGGTCCCATATTTATAAATTTCTGCACCTATTTGCTTCCCTTGCACATGCACACAAATATACATTTATTTACACCTAGCTTAGCTTTAAAAGTACTTTTAACTTTTATCTGATTTTATACTTTTATAGTTTATCTAATCTAAAGTAACCCGCAGATAGCCCCAGACTAATTTGAACCATATGCGCTCTTTAACTTTTGTTAAATTGATACTTTAATTCATGTAAAAAATCAAAACAAGTTTCACAGATTAAGAACGGGGCATAAAATCAATTAAGTTCCTGATAGGGTGCGAGGAAGCTATGTGCTATGTGCCACAGCAATTGGCAGTCTATTTTTTATCGAGTGTATACATTTATAGACATCAGTACGTAGAATAAAAAAACTTAACCAATATAAGAGATAATAATATAAATTATAAATATAAATATAAAATAATATAAATATTAATCGTTTATGTTGAATTTACAAAAAGATGAAAACAAGAAATAAATAAAGCTTCAGCTCTCCTCTGGAATATTTGGCTAAACTTTAGAATACGGCTACCAAGCTCGCAACTCACATTATGGGTAGGTTACACTTAGATTTCAGGTTATAATCGAAATACTACGTACAATCGATTCTCACAGCATTACTTAACATTTTTGCCCCACCATTAATTTTACTTGGATATTCACGAGGTTTTTTATCGATTTAAAATTTTTCCTGAATTTTTTACCTACTTACAGTCTATAAGATTAGAGTTGGCACAATCGAAGGCGGGAAACAACAAATTTGGAGGTAGTTTTGGGGTTATAAAAAGGGAAAATCAATGTTGCCATGTTATATTTTTTTGTGGAATAGGGGTAGAGTAGAGCATTTTTTCTGAAGTTGCATTCAACATGGGGGACCAATAAAGTCGTTTCCCTCAAAATTTTCCCGCTTTTTGATTGTGCCAACACTAATCTTATAGACTGTAGTTGTTTACTAGGTTGACAAAACAAACAAAGGAAGAGAGATTCAATAAGTTTTTAAGTATTATTAATTAGGGATATTGACTGGACTGACTAAGGTAACATAAAATAATTTAATGCTTTTTTTCTATTTTTTTTTTGAACTCGTATTTTTTTCTCGTAATTTTTATTTGTTAAATGGGTTCAGATATTATAGCAGACATGACACAATTCGATATATCGAAAGATAATATACATATACGCTATATCGATATATTACGTGAAGGTTTTGTTGTGAATTCAAGAAAACAATGTATTGCGGGTCTGGTAACCTTATTCTAAAGCTGTTCCGAATATTCTCTTTTTAACACAAGAATCAAGATTTAACTAAAAGAAAAATTATAATAAAATCAAAACCGGAAGCGTTAAAACGTTCTGTTCACTATTAAAATCCACGCAAGACTGAAGTCACAATAATGTCTTGTTTATTAGCTTGTTTAGAAAAAAATACATCTGTCCCCCCTCCTGGTTCCCCCTTCCCATTTTTATACGTTTTTCAAGAGAAATAGAAGGATTCCAGTAAAACAAAGATAAAAAAAGACAACTTAACTTAGTTAAAAAAAAAAATCAAAACAATTAAAGCAATATGGTTGTATACGATTCCCTATTAAAAAAAATGAGGAGAAAGGTTTAGAAACATTAAAGATGTAGAGATATGTAGTGTTCCAGGAATCAGCCATTGCTACTTCCACTACAACTATTTCATGTTTAATCTTTAACTAACTATTTTGTTTATTTTCTTAAACATATTAAAAAGGGGGTACTTTTATATGTATTGTAATTCGAAGAAACAAGCCGCAATTAATTAAGATTATAACAATACCATCCAGTGGCTAGGTCTGGGAGGGTACATANATTAATATATATAAAAAAAGAGTAGGTATCTTCTCCATAATTAGAAAAATTAATCAATTAAAAAAAAATCAAATCAATGTTTAGAATGTTTAAAATTAGTAATATAATTAAATTGTATTGTTTGTTTGAATTGGATTGTTTTATTGACTGTTACTCCTCTTATAAATAAAAGTAACGGTGTGGAAATCCCACACATGACTTCCATGAAATGTTGCCGTGTCAATACGCGAGCAAGAGATAACTCAGTATAAACTACATCGTACGAACAGCTAATATTGATTATAGTTTTGCAACAAAAATAATAATGATAATAAACACAATAAAAAATATGTTAAAAAAATATATTTAACATACAAAAAAATGTTACCCTAATAAATGTCGATAGTGTGTAAAAAGATTCGAGGATATGATGTGATCCGTTCCGATGTTTAGAGCTAAACAGAAGTAAAAGAAAGGAGGTTTGTTTACATCTAGAGTTCAAGGAGAGTTTATGCAAAAACAAAACAAATTAATTTTTTATTTTTATTTATAACAAAAACTTGATTATTCAATGTTAGTTTATATTTTCTTTATACTTGTTATTAACCATAGAATATGAGAATACAATAATAAATAAATTTAAAATCAGCTGTTAAAAATGATTGTTTACAAAGTAAATAACACGGTATTTTTTTACTTTTAAATTTCGATTTTTCTTTGTAAGTACTACAAATAATTACAATAGTAAATNTTTCCGTTTTATGCTCATAGAAAATAGCTCACCTGTAATTTTCAAAATGTAACTTATCAAAATTACCTCTAAATACAGAATTTATTGGAACTATTCAAATATATTATAAAAATATCGATAGTGAAGAAATTTGATACTATATTTAGAGATGTCTCAAATTTATAAAATCCGCTGAAAGCGTTAGATACAGCTGCTACAAGCTGTTCTAGTGTCGGGTATTTTATATTTTATAAGTTTCAAGTCAGGTGGATTTATAGTAATATGCCAGCATGTGGGTATTATGGTGTTGTGCTAGACAGTTATCCCAGAATAATCCTTAATTCCGATTCTATAAAGCATCTAAACGCCTCTTTTTTACGAATTCTTTTTAACACCCTTATGCTTCTATACATGACACTAAATCCTTTAAGACTCTCCAGTACAGATGTTTTTTTTTATTTTTATAAATACATATGTAGTAGAATAATATGATCGATTTTGTACAATATCACATCACAAATGGTGGCCAAGTGTATTAATAAAATCGTTCTGTTGATCAATGTGCTATTTATAGTCCCACGAGATTAAATAGGGAATTAAATTATTATTTTTAAAATGGTTAGACAATATAATTAGTTTATCCACTGATAGTCCAGGAGATAGTGTGCAAAAAAGTGTCTGACTAACATCAAGCTAGAATTTTGTATATAAGTTAATGTTTTAGTGCCTTTTAATAATATGCGGTCGGTTAAGTTCGTCTGCGGGGCAGCTTAGCAATAGGAATGTGGGGGGAAAAAAAGTGGAGAATGGCCATGTCCCGCCAAATTGGTGGTGGACAATGATATTTTCATGATCCTGAATCCTGAGTACATAATTAATTAGTAAAACGAAAATCAAGTTGAGGTTATTTTTTCATGTGCTATGTGATCACTTTGATTTAGAATAATATTTGAATATCTAACCTATAAAGGGATAAACTAAGGGCTGTTTCACACTACACGGTTTTCGCCGTACGGCAAAAAACCGTGTATTTTTTTTGCCGTGCACGGCGAAAAACCGTGTATTTTTTGCCGTACGGCAAAAATCCGAATGACATTATCCGGTTTGTCCACGGCTTTTTTCAACCAGAAGGATTTTAGAAGTGTAGTGAAGTGCTGTGCAATGAACCGAAAACAAATTATTGCATTATGGATGTATTATCGCCGCAAAAAGAGAGAAAAAAAAAATAAATCACTACATATTAATTTGATTTTTCCAAACCTGTCTAGGAGCCACAAATACTCATATGATCATGTTGTATTTTTATTTAATTTTTTTTTTTATATACTCGTACATACCTATATGTCATCTTTCAAGTTGTTTAGAAAAATCTATAACATTTTAGACACAATCGTAGACTTGAGGTAAGTAAAAATCAAATTAATATGTAAAGTGATTTAATTTTTTTTAGTTATAGTTTTATTCTTTATTGATGTTAAAAAAAATATATATATATTTTAGGTAAAACATTTAAAAACAAAATTCAAAAACATTTAAGAACAATAGGTATTTAAAAACATTTGATCAAATAGA
>KZ654381.1:3485-14487 GCA_001010745.2 Gerris buenoi
TACCTAACTAATATTCAGTAACATATTTAGTAATAAAAGTTATATTAAGTACTAAAACTAATATGCATATAAGCTAAACATAACATGCTTACATACTAATATGATAATATGCATATATGCTACGGGCCTGGAATCAATGACATAGATATACTTGGTTAACGTGCATGATACATGTGTGTAAACATTTGGTATTTTTATATGATGCTCGTAATTACGTAATTAATGTTATAATTATATGTATGGTGGAAGGTATTGAAATACTTTTACACTTTGTGGTTGTTATAAATTAGGATTTATTATAAAAATTATAAAAAAAATCTATAGTTAGGGAGTGGTTGGTTTGGCTGTATGACAGTCAGGTTTGGTTGAGGTGACAGTCTTAGAGGTGAGCCCTGACGGCGTGTCCGTGGGCAAGACCGTGTCCGACGAGTCCGGTTCCGACGAGACCATGTCCGGCGACTACTCCGGAACGGGCGTCAACAAGTCCAGATCCGACAAGACCGGATCCGACAAGACCGTTTCCGATAAGACCGTTTCCGATGAGACCATTTCCGACAAGACCAGATCCGACAAGACCAGATCCTACAATACCGGATCCTACGAGTCCGGAACGGGCAGCGATGACTCCGGAAGCAAGACCGTTTCCGACAACGCCGGTGGGCCTTGTAGTGCGGAAAGAAAGAATTTATTAAATGTAATTTCCTCTTTCTACATAACTCACAAAATGGACGTCGGCCCTTTTACTTACGGAATTATGCATCAAAAAACAAAATTTAAACAAATTTAAGTTTTGTCTTAAATAGTTAAATGTAATTTAAACATTTCAATTTCATAAAACAGTAATTTTAAAGATGAGAATTACTAAAAAAAAAAACTCCAAATTTCAAAAAAGTTTCATTACAAATTTTAGCTTCAGGATAGCATTAAAATGCAAATTTTAAAGGAAATTTTTTAAAAATCTCCGTGGGAGGTCCCGCGGAACCCCTCCCCTCTTGGTTTGGGGTATTCTGAACCCCTTGACCCCCTGGTGTGCTCCTTCCTAATGGCTAAGGTTGGCGCCTTATTCATGAAGCTACTCCGCCCCTGTACATACATTATACATATACACTTATTATGTATACATTTACGTTTATTTACCTGTTCATAAATTGGCTAAAGCCGTGGAGAAAAATATCTTGCCATTCTGGTACTTCTCTAGATTCTTACTAACCTATGTTTTTTTAGAATATAAATAGATATTATTTGTTTGTCTAAATAACTATTAAGACAAAGAATGTTCAGTCCAATGTATGCTGTGAAACAAAGGAATATCCCACTTCTGTTATTATAAGGAGAGTAACAGTTTAAAGAAGTGTCGTGTATGATGTATATGATTAAGTTATGGATCAAATTACTAAAAAGTTCTTTTTACTTGTTCTTTATACTTTAAAGTTGTTTTTTTATATGTATTGTTATCATATTTGTACTTTTTGTCAACTTTATACTTGATTTATGCTATTATCGAACTCTTGGATTAAAAATGTAAAATAATAAGCTCAACTAATTCAAATTACGAAGTTTTGAGTACCTAACTAATATTCAGTAACATATTTAGTAATAAAAGTTATATTAAGTACTAAAACTAATATGCATATAAGCTAAACATAACATGCTTACATACTAATATGATAATATGCATATATGCTACGGGCCTGGAATCAATGACATAGATATACTTGGTTAACGTGCATGATACATGTGTGTAAACATTTGGTATTTTTTTATGATGCTCGTAATTACGTAATTAATGTTATAATTATATGTATGGTGGAAGGTATTGAAATACTTTTACACTTTGTGGTTGTTATAAATTAGGATTTATTATAAAAATTATAAAAAAAATCTATAGTTAGGGAGTGGTTGGTTTGGCTGTATGACAGTCAGGTTTGGTTGAGGTGACAGTCTTAGAGGTGAGCCCTGACGGCGTGTCCGTGGGCAAGACCGTGTCCGACGAGTCCGGTTCCGACGAGACCATGTCCGGCGACTACTCCGGAACGGGCGTCAACAAGTCCAGATCCGACAAGACCGGATCCGACAAGACCGTTTCCGATAAGACCGTTTCCGATGAGACCATTTCCGACAAGACCAGATCCGACAAGACCAGATCCGACAAGACCAGATCCTACAATACCGGATCCTACGAGTCCGGAACGGGCAGCGATGACTCCGGAAGCAAGACCGTTTCCGACAACGCCGGTGGCGACAGCGGGAGCTACGGCGACGGCGGGAGCGGCTTGTACGACGGGAGTCCTAACCTCGACCTGACTGACTACGGGCCTGGATACGGGGACATCGACGGCTACCCTCTGTACGTTGATTTCGGGTTGGACCTGGGTGACCTGGGGTACGATGGTCTGGACGTTGCGTCCGGCGGCTACGACGGGGGTCTGAGAGACCTGAGAGTAAGGAGTGGCGATGTTGCCGAGGGCGGGCTTGACTACGGAGGAGGTGTATCCGGTAACGACGGGCTGGTTGGCGTAGTGGACGCGAGAGGTGATGGCGGTGCCAAGGGCGACTCCGGGAGCGGTTCCGACGACGGCGGAGGTGGCGACGGCGGGGCCGGCAGCGATTCCTACTCCTCTGGCGAGACCGACTCCGGCGATGCCGACGGCAGGACCGACTCCGGCAATACCTACAGCGGGAGCGGAGGCGTAACCGAGAGCGGGAGCTCCGACGATTCCGGAAGCGAGTCCGTTTCCGATAAGTCCGTTTCCGACGATTCCGTTTCCGACAATTCCGGAAGCGTAACCGGTGGCAAGAGCGGGAGCGGCAGCGTATCCAACGGCGGGAGCGGCAGCGTATCCAACGGCGGGAGCGGCAGCGTATCCAACGGCGGGAGCGGCAATTCCTACACGGGCAGATGAGATTCCTACAGAGGGAGCGCCAGCGGGTACAGCGGCGGCAATGGGTCCAGTAGAGATGGGTCCGGATACGATTCCACTATATCCAAGACCGGCTCCATGATGCCCTCCTGCCAAAACGGCAGCCACCAGGCAGCTAAAAACTACCTGTAACACAAACCAACATTCCGCTTAGTCCATTGTAATCTTCACGTAACAGTGGAGGATATTACTGCAGTATATCATATGTTGTATCATCAAAACAAACCACAGGTTTTGAATACAAACCTGTACACATGACATTATTCACATTAATACTATTAATATGTTAAAATAAATGCAATTCTAGTACACTGAAAAATAAATTGTGGTGGATATTATAAATTTAATTAATAGCATTCTAATTGCAAACTAACTTCAAATTATTAACATTAAGGTAGACCATATATAATATTTTATTAAACGTACTTATTTTATAGCTTTCATATAAAATATTTATATATTTAAGGTAATAACTAATTTATATATATTTTTTAACATAACATAATGAACAAAAAAAAAAAAAAAAAAATAGTGTGCACATTTGTGTGGCACATAATTTCCTCTCCTCCTATTATTAGACGAAGAGTCATATAAGATTTGGATCTAATTCGATTACTAGAGGGGGCACTCTTATTTTTTAAGCAATATTTAAATTTGCTCGGTCGGTTGAAACTAATATATGTAGTAGTTTATTTTTATCTGTGGTACTTTCGACAAACCATCAAAGTTTCTTTAAAATTGAATCTGTAATTTTAAAGATAAAGGTGTTTAGAAAAAAAAAGTTTGCGAGCACGCGGTAGAGATATTATTGCAATCAATAAATAATTAATTTTTAAATAAAATAATAATTAAAGAACAATTTCCTTTTTTTTAAATTTCGAATAAATGCTGCACTAACAAGTATAAATGCTTTATTTAATTTTAAATATGAAAAATATTTATCGCTTNAAAGATTCTATTAACGATTCCAGTTAGTGTTGCTGGCGGAAGAAGTGGCTTTTTTCCGTTTCAATCATTCCATCATTGGTAACTGTCGCGTAGTTTTTTTGTTTAGTTTCACTAGGGTGGCAAAAAAAACTATCTTGCCAGAGGTGAAGAAAAATATTGTGCCGGTGCTGCGCCATCTACTTGAATCGAAATCAGAACGTTGTTGATATTAAGAAATGCTTCTAGGAAGAATGTTCTTAGCTTTTTTGGTTCACTGACCTTTTGCTGCCGAGCTTACCGAAGGTATTGGAAGCTATGTGGTCGTTTTGAAGAACGAACATTTCTTATGTCTCCGAATTCAAAAATCCCAAGACTAAAATTCTTTTTAAACATCAGGGAAAATTTTTGGTTTCGTGACTCCTTTTCGGTCTTTTCGTCTGTGTGTCGCTCAATTTTTGCCAACAAACATATTATAATTATCTTAAAACTATACTCGTCCGATTTCAATTAAATATAGATGGTGCGTCATAATCAGCCCATTATTGGTTCTATACATAATATATGTTTTATCATTCTGAGTTCACTTTCTCATGCGCACAAACATACACCTATATCTCTTAAATTTCTAGTATTTTTTTTTATAAAATTTGGATGGTTTTTCGAAAGTAGTCCGCAGATAGCCTCAGATAAATTTAAACTGTCTACGCTCTTTAAATTTTGCTAAATTGATTCTTTAATTCGTATAAAATATCAAAACAATTTTGAACAGATTTCAAAAAATTTGAAGGAAAAATTAAATAAATTAGACTATTCTAGTTTGTATAAAAGCATAAAATAATTAAAGGGAGCTACTTAGAGGAAGCTATGTGCCACTCTAATTGGCACACTAATTTACTATCATGTTGTTATGTTTGTTTATTTTTATTATTATACACATTTTAAACACCATATCCAATAATAATTTTTCTACTTAAAGAATCACAACATAAACTTTACTGCTGGAGAGCAGGATAAAAGGAATTCAATTAACAAAGGCATGACATAAATTAGTTGAGCAATAATGCCACAGCTGATTCATTATCATAGTGATGATTGTGAAGAGTTCATTGTATCCTGAGATATCCTGGAGCTCGCGTATCTTAACGCGTTCAATCCATGTATTAACATATAGCACAAGGATACAATTTTAAATTTACATCTAATTATTCCAGCTACAAGCTTCCATTCATAATCCTTTCCTATTAATAAACTCCAAGCATCGTAATAAATTAATATAATTAATACAGTGAAGATATTATTATCTTATATAAGATCCGTCGTTATATTGTATCTATAAATAATAAATTGTTTATCATTTCTTACCCACGTCAGGATCCATCCTCAATATATAAATTGTTAATTTAAAATTATTATTAATAATTGCACGATAAAACTTACTTAAACTACTTTTATCTTANAGTGTTGTTTTGTTGGTCCCCTGGTCTAAGGGACACAACCCCTCGGCGAAAGTTGGCTTCAGTCCCTTATCAGTAATTGCTTGTTGTTTTGATTCTATGCTCCTTCTATATATAGTATTATTCTAAAAGACTTTTATACTAGATACGTTTTTAAATTTTCTGTCATAAATCATAAATTTGGCACATGTCAAAATGAAGATTGTAAACATGGGACATGTCAAAACAATTAAAATAACTTGAGGATTTTTTCCGAACTAACTATCCATAGAGCAAAATTTGCTGAAAACGAATTAAATTCTGCTGAAAGCTGAAAACGAATTAAATTCTGCTGAAGGCTAAAAGTATTCAAATAATGCATTGTCATCGTGTTCTGAGGTATTCTAAACGTTTCAAATATCTAGCTACTCGGGAAGTTAGTTAAAAATCGATTGCAAGATTTGTACTGGACAAACAAACAAATAAACAAGAAAGCAAGCTAATAAAAACGTAGTAAAAAACACCTTTTTTTTCAAAGACCTTAAAGGGTTGATTGGCTTGTTTTGATAAATGGCGAAAAAAATTGAACGATTTGATCTAAATTTGGCACAGAGGTGCATCTCAACATTTTAAATACTTAATAGTTTGGTACTTCTTTAGATTGTTACTCCCCTATGTTTTTTTTAGAATATACATGACTTTGACTAAATAACTATTATTACAAAGTGATCTTTAGTCCAATGTACTTTAGGACAAAGAAATAGGAATATCACACTTGGGTTTTTAAAGGGGAGTAACAATCTAAAGAAGAACATTCTATACGCACCTTCATTAGATTGTTACTCCCTTCTGTTTTTTTTTTATAAGGGGAATATCAACCAAAACAAGTGCCATTAGTTTATTAGTTGTAAATTACACGTTAATTTTCTTCTTGTTTGGTCTATAGAGATTTAAATAAAAAAGTGTTGGCAAATTTTAACGCCTGAAGAGGAGGCGAAATACCGTAAATTAAAGTAGTTTTTATTAACATACTCAATATTTTCAAGATGGCGGTTAAAATGGCTGCCGACTAAAAAAAAGGGTTTAACTGGAATTGTATAATTGTTTTAAAGGTTTTGAAGAGTAAGAAAAGGTTATTTAATAGGTTTTAAATGCATAAAATCTATTAAGAATACAAATTCGAGGAAGCTATGTGCCACACTAATTGGCAGATTATTTTATGGTAGTTTGATGTTGAACTAATTAAATTTGTATCTCTTTAATTATTAGTTCCTTTGAATAAGACGGTTTATGGTAAATATTTGACAAATACACCCCGTGTCCCTTAATTAGTTTCGTTTCCGATATAATCTAGGGAGGAGGGTTGCATTCTTGAAATCATTCGACTGTAAAGATTCTCAATAAATGTTGACAACAAACGATAAAATTAATTGGACTATATTAGGTGAGAATTGAGGAAAGGTCTAAGGGTCTTAAAAGACCACTCAGTTGTGGAAGTTTTAAAGGTCAGATTGTGGTCTACGTTCGTACATGACCGGGGAACTAGAGGAGGCAATCATGACCCTTAGCGCCCGGTTTTATGACTCCTTTTCAGCCACAAGGATTCAGGGTAAATAGCTTTCTCTACTGTCCCTTTTTCCTTTACATTAGTACTTGCCTTGACACATATATACACCCATTTGCAGCTTGGAATTGTCATATGGAAGACCCTCAATAATAATTTTTCTATCTAAGAGACTATAAAGTTTTTGAGGGTCGAGCAACTTTTATTGCCGGAAAAACTGAAATATGTATTATTTTTTTTCATTCCATAAAAAAATATAATTTTATATTCCTTCTATAAATCATCTTTTTTTTTAGGGTTTCGTTGGTAAAACAAAAAAAAAAAAGAAACCCTTATAGTTTCGTTCCTGTGTCTGTCTGTCTCTCTGTCACTCTGTACGGTTCCAATAACTTTTAAACCAAAAGAGATAAAAACCTGAAACTTTCCAGTATCAAAGATCGTTTTGATGCGCTTACAGGAAAAATATAGCGAACTCAAAATTATCTGCTGTTCTAATTCAAAATGGCTTATCCGTCATTTTTTAAGTCGTGCGAAAAAAATATTTTTTTTAAAATTTTGAGTGGGGTATCAAATGAAATGTATTGAAGAGTAGATTACAAATATATATACCACTTAAGGTTAGTGTTTAATTTTCGGCGCCATTTGGTCAAAAAACATCGAAATTTTGCATGTCCCCTCCCCCCTAAAATAGTACTTCCGCTGTTACTAAAAATATAGTAAAATATGCAAAATGTGCGGTCTGCTGGGCCATAGAAAAAATAAAATTAGCAATTTGATCTGATTTAATGGAAATCCAAGATGGCGGATAATTCATGTCACTCGNATTAAATTTTGTCTCTTTTCTAACTACGCCATGTATAAGTTATACATCGTATACTTAGCAGTGTGATTTTATATTTTATAATTTATATTTATTGAAAAGCATAAGGAACTTCGTTCCTACCGGGTGTCCCGCGACACCACACGTATTTTTTTATATTGCCAAGCTATGTCCGGGTGATGAACTTAGCGCCGACCATATATTCTTAAAAGGCACCATAACATTTACTTATAGTCAGACAGTCAGACACTTTTTTGTACGCTATCTCTTCAACTATAAGTATTTTTCTAGACTTTTGCGAAAATAGTGTTGTCACATCATTCGATTTATCCATTCTTCTAGGCTCTTATGTGAGTTGTCTCAGGTTAGGGTCATTTGACGTATGTCTTCTCCTAGAATCTTCTAAAAGTAGGATTCTTATACCATTAAGCTAATCTATTCTTCTGAACTCTCATGTAGGTTTTGTTAGGTCACATCATCATTATACCTTTGTTTTTCCTACACACTATGGTATAAGTAGGGATGTTACATCACCAGACTTCTAGACTCTTCTTCTTGACACTAATGTAAGTAAAGTTATCACATCATTAAATTTGTGCCTTTCTTAAGTATGGTTGTCACATCATTAGACCTATGTTTCTCTTAAACACTTGTATAAATAGGGTTGTTACACCATCAGACCTATGTCTTCTCCTAAACACTGGTGTAAGTAAGGTTGTCACACCATTATACCTATGTCTTCTCCTAAATTCTCATATAGGTGACCTTATATCACATCTCTCGACCTATTCATTCTTTTAGACTCTCATGTAAAGGAATAATAAGACTATAATAATGTATCTAACCTACACAATGTATAATGTTTGTAAAATGATTCCAGTTAATTAGACTTGTACTACTCGTATGTTGTTCTCTAACGCCTTAACAAGACCTTTTTATAACCAATTGCAAGTATTTTCAAGTTACACCATTAAACTAGTGCTCCAGATCTCTTAGATCCCTTAATTAAAATTCATGAAGTTATATTTTGCGTTTTCTAAATTAATACCTACAACTTATAACTTATGTTTAAACAAAGGAAATATAACACAATTTTTATCATTTTAGCTAACTCTTTAAGGTATTAACAATGTAATTCCCCTGCCTTATGGTACATTTAAAAAATTACTTAACTTTTATTTTTATCTTGATTCAACTTCCTACATAACATATATATATAAAAAATACATAACATAATATTAATTAAATTTAATTACCTTTTAAACAAAATATAAAATAAATGAAAAATATGCCAATATTATTTACATAGAACATTTTTTTATTTATTTATTTTTTATTTATTTTGAATTGTTTTCATTTTAATAAGAATATNCCGGCGACTGGGAGACCGTGCAACTATGAAACCATGCGACTCAGCGTGCTGGTCTCCTAGTCTCCCAGTCTCTCAGTTTCCTACAAACCCTTCCCTTTTAATTGTGTTTCCACGGCCTATTTGTAGGTGAAAACTGACTTTACTTTCTAATCGTGGTTTAATTGCGCAACTCGAGTCGTGGCAGTGTGAGGATGAAAGGGGACTTGAGTCGCGCAGTCTCCCGGTCTCCTGGTTGCGAGGCAGCTCTATACGCGATTTAGGTTTCAAACCTAACGCAAATCGCGTTTCGAGCTGTCTCGCGACCAGGAGACCGGGAGACTACGCGACTCAAGTCTCCCTTCATCTTCACACTACCACGACTCGAGTTGTGAAAGCAAATGCCAAATTTTGTCATAATCGGCCCATTAGTTTAAGCTCCAGACGACAGACAGACATTAAAAAAAAAAATAAATAAATAAAAAAAATAATAATAATCTTTTTGACTCAGGGGACCTCAAAACGTGTAAAGCCATCAAAATCAAAATTTTCCTTTCGTCACTAATAATTTCTCTTTATATGAGAAAGTAAAAGAAAAACTACGAGGAAATGTAATAAAAGAAATCATTGCTAGACATACTTCCATATTAAAATATAATAATTGTGAAAGTGGTTAGTAACTGGTCAGAATAATTTAGAAAACGTTTTTTTTTTAATTTGCTACAAAAATACATTAAAACAGTTTTAAAACCGAAGGATATTCTTGTTTATTGAATCTGATGCAATACAAGACTTGACATTGCTTCATAGTTTTATATTCGTCTCGAGATCATATATACAGTTTCCAAAGCATAACTCCATCTCTAGCGGACACTTTCAATAACAAACGGTCGATGCTGTAACATTTAAACCTCCCATATCATAATAATTACGTATCTTATTTGTTATGAAGATGCGCGCGCACCTTGCCTGTCAACGTGAATCTATAACTTTGCTGTAAATTACAAAAAAAATCGATATTTTTTCTTTGATATACTATAGTCCAGTAGAATCGTCGTAAATAAGAGGGGTTACCTTGCATCAAATAAGGTAGTTCTGATTTTTTGATATGTTGTACATGATGGATGGCTAATGATAAATCTAAGTTTTCGACCTCGGCAAACTTCCGGATCATTGTGAAATACTTGAAAAACCACTAAATTTTAGGTTTTCATCAATTTTGACCCTGAAGGACCCATTTTACGGTAAAAAAGGACTATATCGTTTATTAAAGAATAATAAATTTAGAACAAAATGAGACTATAATTGTTTCTTTAAACCCAGTACGTTTTTAGATACAGCTATTCAAAGTTTCGAAATTTTTTAAAAATAAGCCAATTTTAGGGGTTTATTCCAGTTTTCACCGCTTTTGACACTGAAGAACCTATTTATCGGCAAACATAAGTATATACATTTTTTAAGTGGACTAAATTTGCAATAAAATAGGACCTCTGACACCCTAATAAAACAATAAATAAATAAAAAATAGGACCAAATTTGTCTTTGTACCCTTTTTTTGGTGCACTTCTTTTAAAAACGAAATTACCAATTATGGTTATGTAAAAATTTGTTCTTCATTAAATTTCCAATAGGTGCTACTAGTCTAGCTCCCACGTTGTTGAGTTACAAGCGCTTAAAATTAGGCAATCAAAATTAAAACTCTTTTATTAGGGATTTCTGACTTTAAGCCACACTCTATTTATTAGTCCTTAGGTTATTGACTCCCCTTCCTAATTTTTAATTCCTAGGAGGGGATAAGAGTCACCCCCAGGCCCCTCTTTATTTCATTGTTTTAAGAAGTAAGTAAAAGTTAATGATTTTTTTTTTTTACCAACCACCCCCCCTCTCCCCCTAATAATTTAATGAATAAATAGAGGAATGTAAAATGTCGAAGGGGTGTCACAAATCTACGGAAAAATAAATAGTGTGTACTTTAAGGTCAGAAATTCC
>KZ654383.1:8523-22804 GCA_001010745.2 Gerris buenoi
ATGTATTAGGCCGACTTAAATTGACAAATATTTAATATGTTATGTTAGCCCCAGGAGATTACTGCCCTGAAAAGGCAGACAAAGGTCTTCTAGAAAATCGTCCTAAATTTTCCTTCGGTGCAAAGGGTCACGTAGAAAACCCTTATGTAACTCCAGGTATAAATTAAAAAATCGTACTCAATTAATAACAAACATAATTTATGACGTGATGTATTAGGCCAACTTAAATTGACAAATATTTAATATGTTATGTTAGCCCCAGGAGATTACTGCCCTGAAAAGGTAGACAAAGGTCTTCTAGAAAATCGTCCTAAATTTTCCTTCGGTGCAAAGGGTCACGTAGAAAAACCTTATGTAACTCCAGGTATAAATTACAAATATAAATTAAAAAATCATACTCAATTAATAACAAACATAATTTATGACGTTATGTATTAGGCCGACTTAAATTGACAAATATTTAATATGTTTTGTTAGCCCCAGGAGATTACTGCCCTGAAAAGGTAGACAAAGGTCTTCTAGAAAATCGTCCTAAATTTTCCTTTGGTGCAAAGGGTCACGTAGAAAAACCTTATGTAACTCCAGGTATATATTATAAATAAATACATAGAGAACTAAATTGATTTTAATATCATAAGATATGATATTATATTAGACCAACTTAATTTGACAAATACATATTTAATATGTTATGTTAGCTCCAGGAGATTACTGCCCTGAAAAGGCAGACAAAGGTCTTCTAGAAAATCGCCCTAAATTTTCTTTCGGTGCAAAGGGTCACGTAGAAAAACCTTATGTAACTCCAGGTACATATTATAAATAAATAAATAGAGAACTAAATTGATTTTAGTATCATAAGATAATATGATATAATATTAGACCAACTTAATTTGAAAAATATTTTATGTTATGTTAGCCCCAGGAGATTACTGCCCTGAAAAGGCAGACAAAGGTCTTCTAGAAAATCGTCCTAAATTTTCCTTCGGTGCAAAGGGTCACGTAGAAAACCCTTATGTAACTCCAGGTATAAATTAAAAAATCGTACTCAATTAATAACAANCTTTCGGAACTAAAGGTCTTGTAGAAAAACCCTACATTACTCCAGGTATATCAAATATATATAAACTAAAATCAATAAAAGTGAGTATACAAATGTTAAAACTATATTAATTATTTATCTATAGTTATAAATGTTTTGTTCAATGTAAATTTTCAATTATTAATGATTATGTACTTACTACTCCAGCCCCAGGAGATTACTGTCCAGAAAAGTCAGATAAAGTTCTTCTCGACAATGGCCCAAAGTATTCATTTGGTGCAAAGGGTTTTATTGAAAAACCTTATATCACACCAGGTACATTTCAATATTTATCAAAATGTCATTTATATATTATATAAATATAAGAATAACATTGCATCCATTTGTAAATTATTAAATTATAGTATAATCTGTAAATATGTAATGAGTAGTGAAATGTAGCAAGTAAAAATTAAATAATATGGTGCAGTAGTGAGTTGATAGTATATTGTTTTTGTTATCTATGTATATATTTGGAACTGAAATACTAATCTCAGATTAAATAATAGGGTAAAATAAAAATAAGTATTAAATTAAAAAATTTCTAATGCTCATAATTTAAGTATGGTGTCTTCATCATATTTTGTATAAAATACAAAAAAAGACTAGATTAAAAAACCAAAAAATGCATAAATCTTTTATCTCAATGAAGACCTTAAATAATTATTGGTGGTAAGGGTCATGTGAAAACAAAATACATTTACTTTTTGTAGAGTACCCATTTTACTAATAATAATGGAATGTAAAATTTGTCCTTTTTTTTTATAAAAACATCAAATCAATCCAGCTAAAAGCTCTTTCTGTATTTTAGGGTTTCCTTGGTAAAACCAGAAAAAAAGAAACTATACTTTCGTTCCTGTGTCTGTCTGTCTGACACTCTGTATGGTTCCAATAACTTTTAAATCAAAAGAGCTATAAACATTAAACTTTGTAGTATATCTTGAATACTACAAAGTTACGTGTATATCTTGAATATTACATTTGACTGAGTCAAAATATAGTAAGAAAAAAAAATAGAAAAACCTTAAATAACTCCAGGAATAAATAATAAAAATAAAAATAGTGTACTAAGTAAATTTATTTAGAATCATAAGACTAAGATATGATATATTAGGCCAACTTAAATGACAAATATTTCATGTTATGTTAGCCCCTGGAGATTATTGCCCTGAAAAGGCAGACAAAGGTCTTCTAGAAAATCGTCCTAAATTTTCCTTTGGTGCAAAGGGTCACGTAGAAAAACCTTATGTAACTCCAGGTATAAATTACAAATATAAATTAAAAAATCGTACTCAATTAATAACAAACATAATTTATGACGTGATGTATTAGGCCAACTTAAATTGACAAATATTTAATATGTTATGTTAGCCCCAGGAGATTACTGCCCTGAAAAGGCAGACAAAGGTCTTCTAGAAAATCGTCCTAAATTTTCCTTCGGTGCAAAGGGTCACGTAGAAAAACCTTATGTAACTCCAGGTATAAATTAAAAAATCGTACTCAATTAATAACAAACATAATTTATGACGTGATGTATTAGGCCAACTTAAATTGACAAATATTTAATATGTTATGTTAGCCCCAGGAGATTACTGCCCTGAAAAGGCAGACAAAGGTCTTCTAGAAAATCGTCCTAAATTTTCCTTCGGTGCAAAGGGTCACGTAGAAAAACCTTATGTAACTCCAGGTATAAATTAAAAAATCGTACTCAATTAATAACAAACATAATTTATGACGTGATGTATTAGGCCAACTTAAATTGACAAATATTTAATATGTTATGTTAGCCCCAGGAGATTACTGCCCTGAAAAGGCAGACAAAGGTCTTCTAGAAAATCGTCCTAAATTTTCCTTCGGTGCAAAGGGTCACGTAGAAAAACCTTATGTAACTCCAGGTATAAATTAAAAAATCGTACTCAATTAATAACAAACATAATTTATGACGTGATGTATTAGGCCAACTTAAATTGACAAATATTTAATATGTTATGTTAGCCCCAGGAGATTACTGCCCTGAAAAGGTAGACAAAGGTCTTCTAGAAAATCGTCCTAAATTTTCCTTCGGTGCAAAGGGTCACGTAGAAAAACCTTATGTAACTCCAGGTATATATTATAAATAAATACATAGAGAACTAAATTGATGTTAGTATCATAAGATAATAAGATATAATATTAGACCAACTTAATTTGACAAATATTTCATGTTATGTTAGCCCCAGGAGATTACTGCCCTGAAAAGGCAGACAAAGGTCTTCTAGAAAATCGTCCTAAATTTTCCTTCGGTGCAAAGGGTCACGTAGAAAAACCTTATGTANTGTCTAATAGTATTAGGAACCTCCAAATTCCTTATCCTTTTTTTATGATGCTTTGCATAGATTAATTTTAAATAAAAATGTAGGATAGGGAGGATAAGTCAAAATGATTGATTTACCAACGTTTCGGGGAAGATTTACTTCCTTACAATCAAGAATGGACAAAATCAATTGGTTTATGAAGGTGTATAGAGTATTACATAAGTATAACAGTAGAAATTATAAGTATAACAATTAAATTTTTATAGAAAAATGAAAATAACATGTAAGATACATAAAGTAATAAGATAATAGTAGAGGTGTTATTATCTTATGTTATATCTCTAATCCTTTTATGTATTGTCTTTCTCATGTTAATCCTACTTGATAACTATATATAGTTTGACTGAAATTTGTATAGAAATTGAGGTTAGGTAGGATATCAGTCAAAACTAAGTTACTTTTGATTGATCATCGCTATCCTCAAAAGTAACTTATTATTGATTGATCCTCGCTATCCTCAAAAGTAACTTACTTTTGATTGATCATCGCTATCCTCAAAAAAACTTACTTTTGATTGATCATCGCTATCCTCAAAAGTAACTCTCTTTTGATTGATCATCGCTATCCTCAAAAGTAGCTTACTTTTGATTGATCATCGCTATCCTCAAAAGTACTTACTTTTGACTGACCTTTGCTATCTCGAATTTCTAATTAATTATACTAGTTTGCCTTTTCAACGATATAAAGTCAGAATGATGTAAAACTTTATATAGTTATATAAAGCAATTGATTAATGTTGCTTCTACTATTCTTTATTAGACCTGGAAGAAAGAAAGAAATGTTTCCGAAACTTAGGTTAATTCGTCATTTTAATTTTGACTTTTGACTGATCCTCGCTATCCTCATTTCTCAGAAGAAATTTACAAAATTTTGAGCTTTAAATATTGCATTTTAGTAAGAGAATTAAATAATTTAAATTTAAGCGTATTGACTGTGATAATTACTTTATTTTTGAATTTATTAAAAGTCGTCTTATGATCTTATCTTAGCCCCAGGGGAATATGCACCAGAAAAATTTGACAAAGGTCTTCTAGACTGCTCCCCGAAATTTTCTTTTGGTTCAAAGGGTTACGTAGAAAAACCTTATATTACTCCAGGTAATTTTACAAAATCATGATTTCTATTATGTATAAGATTTGAAAAGATGTCGGAAAAGCTGAGAATTTGTTTTCGTGATTGTAGGTTAGGTGTCTTATTGGTTATAAATGTTTAATTATAACAAATATTACCTAACTGGTAATATTCGTTTTATAAAAGAAACTAATAATGTAGCTGTTAAAAATGTGCAACAGCTTTGCTTGGCAAAAACTTAATCACAAGCATTTCAAATTATTTTTACTATGGCTGCTTTTACAATTATTGATTAAAACTAAGCTAATATCCTGCTTATTATATATTTGGCAAATATTTCATAAGATATTTCCAACATTTTATGTTAGCCCCAGGTGATTACTGTCCAGAAAAGCATGACAAAGGTCTACTAGATTATGCCCCAAAATATTCGTTTGGTGCCAAAGGCTATGTAGAAAAGCCCTACGTAACACCAGGTATAAACAATGAGTAAAAATTTACAATTATTAAAGTAAAATCATACAATTTTTTTGAAAATTATTGTAAAATATAAATATTATTTCCTCTCAGCTCCAGGAGATTACTGTCCAGAAAAAGCTGACAAAGTTCTACTCGATAACGGCCCCAAGTATTCTTTCAGACCTAAGGGTTATGTTGAAAAGCCATACATTACTCCAGGTATAATACTTTAATAACTACCCAGCTTTGTATAATTTTTACTCTTTTTATGCTCTGTCAATGAAATATGCAAGACATCGAATGCTATTAAATCGATACAAATATGTTTCTCTAAAGTTATAATTATTTCAGAGCATCTCGAGTTTCTAGTCCTAAAGTTTTATTTTGGAATTCAAAGTTATGTCTAATAGTATTAGGAACCTCCAAATTCCTTATCCTTTTTTTATGATGCTTTGCATAGATTAATTTTAAATAAAAATGTAGGATAGGGAGGATAAGTCAAAATGATTGATTTACCAACGTTTCGGGGAAGATTTACTTCCTTACAATCAAGAATGGACAAAATCAATTGGTTTATGAAGGTGTATAGAGTATTACATAAGTATAACAGTAGAAATTATAAGTATAACAATTAAATTTTTATAGAAAAATGAAAATAACATGTAAGATACATAAAGTAATAAGATAATAGTAGAGGTGTTATTATCTTATGTTATATCTCTAATCCTTTTATGTATTGTCTTTCTCATGTTAATCCTACTTGATAACTATATATAGTTTGACTGAAATTTGTATAGAAATTGAGGTTAGGTAGGATATCAGTCAAAACTAAGTTACTTTTGATTGATCATCGCTATCCTCAAAAGTAACTTATTATTGATTGATCCTCGCTATCCTCAAAAGTAACTTACTTTTGATTGATCATCGCTATCCTCAAAAAAACTTACTTTTGATTGATCATCGCTATCCTCAAAAGTAACTCTCTTTTGATTGATCATCGCTATCCTCAAAAGTAGCTTACTTTTGATTGATCATCGCTATCCTCAAAAGTACTTACTTTTGACTGACCTTTGCTATCTCGAATTTCTAATTAATTATACTAGTTTGCCTTTTCAACGATATAAAGTCAGAATGATGTAAAACTTTATATAGTTATATAAAGCAATTGATTAATGTTGCTTCTACTATTCTTTATTAGACCTGGAAGAAAGAAAGAAATGTTTCCGAAACTTAGGTTAATTCGTCATTTTAATTTTGANTAAACATTCTCGTTGAACCTGTGCAATTAAAATTTGAAAAATGCAAATTTAAAAGATTTGTTCAGTCTAGCTATCTGTTAGAAACTGACAGTAATTTACTTCCTTACAATCAAGAATGGACAAAATCAATTGGTTTATGAAGGTGTATAGAGTATTACATAAGTATAACAGTAGAAATTATAAGTATAACAATTAAATTTTTATAGAAAAATGAAAATAACATGTAAGATACATAAAGTAATAAGATAATAGTAGAGGTGTTATTATCTTATGTTATATCTCTAATCCTTTTATGTATTGTCTTTCTCATGTTAATCCTACTTGATAACTATATATAGTTTGACTGAAATTTGTATAGAAATTGAGGTTAGGTAGGATATCAGTCAAAACTAAGTTACTTTTGATTGATCATCGCTATCCTCAAAAGTAACTTATTATTGATTGATCCTCGCTATCCTCAAAAGTAACTTACTTTTGATTGATCATCGCTATCCTCAAAAAAACTTACTTTTGATTGATCATCGCTATCCTCAAAAGTAACTCTCTTTTGATTGATCATCGCTATCCTCAAAAGTAGCTTACTTTTGATTGATCATCGCTATCCTCAAAAGTACTTACTTTTGACTGACCNGACAAAGGTCTTCTAGAAAATCGTCCTAAATTTTCTTTTGGAGCAAAGGGTCACATAGAAAAACCTTATGTACATCCAGGTATTAAAATTATAAACAAACTAAATATCGTACTTAATTAACAACAATTATACTTTTAGACGTACTTTTACATGATGTTTTAGGCTGACTTAAATTGACAAATATTTAATATGTTATGTTAGCCCCAGGAGATTACTGCCCTGAAAAGGCAGACAAAGGTCTTCTAGAAAATCGCCCTAAATTTTCTTTTGGTGCAAAGGGTCACATAGAAAAGCCATATGTAACTCCAGGTATACCTAATAATTTAAAAAAATATATAAGTAATAATAATTATTGCAGTGGAAGAGAATTACGAGTGTATTTGGAAAAATATTATGTATTCTTACCACTTTATTGTGAAATTATTTGTGTTAGCACCTGGAGATTACTGTCCGGAAAAACATGACAAAGGTTTACTAGACTACTCCCCAAAATTCTCCTTTGGAAACAAGGGGCATGTTGAAAAACCCTACATAACTCCAGGTATAAGCCAATAATATTAAAAAAGAAATAAAACTTTAATTGCACTTATAGAATAATAAAATGATTTTGATAGCATATTATGTATTCTGTTCTCTTTATTCTGAGTTTGTTTATGTTAGCCCCAGGAGATTACTGTCCTGAAAAACATGACAAAGGTCTACTAGACTACTCCCCAAAATATTCTTTTGGAGGAAAAAGCCATGTTGAAAAGCCTTATATAACTCCAGGTATATCTTTACTAATGAAACAAATGATCAATTTATTAATCTCAGATGTGAAGTATTTTATAAAATTTTCAATCACTCCTCATAAAATATAAAGGGACAATAAAATAAATTTATGTTTACTGTAAAAAAAAAAAAAAAAAAAAAAAAAAAAAAAAAAAAAAAAAAAAAAAAAAAAAAAANTGTATTTGGCAAATATTTCATAAGATATTTCCAACATTTTATGTTAGCCCCAGGTGATTACTGTCCAGAAAAGCATGACAAAGGTCTACTAGATTATGCCCCAAAATATTCGTTTGGTGCCAAAGGCTATGTAGAAAAGCCCTACGTAACACCAGGTATAAACAATGAGTAAAAATTTACAATTATTAAAGTAAAATCATACAATTTTTTTTGAAAATTATTGTAAAATATAAATATTATTTCCTCTCAGCTCCAGGAGATTACTGTCCAGAAAAAGCTGACAAAGTTCTACTCGATAACGGCCCCAAGTATTCTTTCAGACCTAAGGGTTATGTTGAAAAGCCATACATTACTCCAGGTATAATACTTTAATAACTACCCAGCTTTGTATAATTTTTACTCTTTTTATGCTCTGTCAATGAAATATGCAAGACATCGAATGCTATTAAATCGATACAAATATGTTTCTCTAAAGTTATAATTATTTCAGAGCATCTCGAGTTTCTAGTCCTAAAGTTTTATTTTGGAATTCAAAGTTATGTCTAATAGTATTAGGAACCTCCAAATTCCTTATCCTTTTTTTATGATGCTTTGCATAGATTAATTTTAAATAAAAATGTAGGATAGGGAGGATAAGTCAAAATGATTGATTTACCAACGTTTCGGGGAAGATTTACTTCCTTACAATCAAGAATGGACAAAATCAATTGGTTTATGAAGGTGTATAGAGTATTACATAAGTATAACAGTAGAAATTATAAGTATAACAATTAAATTTTTATAGAAAAATGAAAATAACATGTAAGATACATAAAGTAATAAGATAATAGTAGAGGTGTTATTATCTTATGTTATATCTCTAATCCTTTTATGTATTGTCTTTCTCATGTTAATCCTACTTGATAACTATATATAGTTTGACTGAAATTTGTATAGAAATTGAGGTTAGGTAGGATATCAGTCAAAACTAAGTTACTTTTGATTGATCATCGCTATCCTCAAAAGTAACTTATTATTGATTGATCCTCGCTATCCTCAAAAGTAACTTACTTTTGATTGATCATCGCTATCCTCAAAAAAACTTACTTTTGATTGATCATCGCTATCCTCAAAAGTAACTCTCTTTTGATTGATCATCGCTATCCTCAAAAGTAGCTTACTTTTGATTGATCATCGCTATCCTCAAAAGTACTTACTTTTGACTGACCTTTGCTATCTCGAATTTCTAATTAATTATACTAGTTTGCCTTTTCAACGATATAAAGTCAGAATGATGTAAAACTTTATATAGTTATATAAAGCAATTGATTAATGTTGCTTCTACTATTCTTTATTAGACCTGGAAGAAAGAAAGAAATGTTTCCGAAACTTAGGTTAATTCGTCATTTTAATTTTGACTTTTGACTGATCCTCGCTATCCTCATTTCTCAGAAGAAATTTACAAAATTTTGAGCTTTAAATATTGCATTTTAGTAAGAGAATTAAATAATTTAAATTTAAGCGTATTGACTGTGATAATTACTTTATTTTTGAATTTATTAAAAGTCGTCTTATGATCTTATCTTAGCCCCAGGGGAATATGCACCAGAAAAATTTGACAAAGGTCTTCTAGACTGCTCCCCGAAATTTTCTTTTGGTTCAAAGGGTTACGTAGAAAAACCTTATATTACTCCAGGTAATTTTACAAAATCATGATTTCTATTATGTATAAGATTTGAAAAGATGTCGGAAAAGCTGAGAATTTGTTTTCGTGATTGTAGGTTAGGTGTCTTATTGGTTATAAATGTTTAATTATAACAAATATTACCTAACTGGTAATATTCGTTTTATAAAAGAAACTAATAATGTAGCTGTTAAAAATGTGCAACAGCTTTGCTTGGCAAAAACTTAATCACAAGCATTTCAAATTATTTTTACTATGGCTGCTTTTACAATTATTGATTAAAACTAAGCTAATACACGACCTTTTCTTATAAAATAGCTCACCTGAACTCTACTACCTAAAATCATATTAAGTATGCAAACATCATATTATCATTAATGCTCCTAGCCACCAACTAGCAAGAATATATCTTACATTTTTACTTTTGGTAATAAACCCATGCACCTAAAATATTAAATAAAAAAAAAAAGGAAAAAAATAACAAAGGGCAAATAATACTAATTCATAGGTATAGCACTGCCAAATCCAACAATTTGTACATCTATATACATAAACCAACAAAATTATTAACTATTGCGTACCAAATAAAATATTAGTCTTTTATATATATAAATATAAACTGTGACCTCTGTCTAAATCAACATTTTCTCTAATAAACTGTCTTTAGATTCAACAAAATTAGTGCTGGACAACTAATGCATTTGGCTCTAACCCATTAAATGCAGGTAACATGATACCTAACAATAATATTATTAATATAATTAATTAAACAACTAACAAAATATTAAATTAACATTAGTATTTTTTTAACAATGTATTTATTATTGATATTATTTTATTTTTATGTATGTGAGTAGTATTTATATTATTGGTTAAGAGCATGAGAGAACACTTTTATTTGTAAATTTGTTGTATTATTAAATTAAATTGTTGTATGAATATTATGTCTAAAATTGTCAAACTAAATTATATTCTTGTACATTTTAATAGCTCCTGGAGAGTACTGCCCTGAAAAATCTGACAAACTTCTCGATAATGCTCCTAAATATTCTTTCGGTGTAAAGACACTGGCAGAAAAACCTGATTTAACACCAGGTATATTATTTTAATATTTTGTTGTGATATATTTCAATTGATAAGTGGACTAAAATATATATACATAGTAGGCCTAATCAAAGAAAATCACTAAAAGAGTAATACAGTAGGACCCCATTAATCTAGGCAAGTGATAATCTGGACAGATATCTGAACAACCCTCCCAAGAGAATGCAAGTCCGCAAAAATGAAAATTACATCGCAAATTGCTTGTTGCAACAATGAAAATTATATCGCAAATTGCATGTTGCAACAATGAAAATTACATTGCAAATTGCTTGTTGCAACAATGAAAATTGCATCGCAAATTGCATGTTGCAACAATGAAAATCACATCGCAAATTGCTTGTTATAAACATTCTCGTTGAACCTGTGCAATTAAAATTTGAAAAATGCAAATTTAAAAGATTTGTTCAGTCTAGCTATCTGTTAGAAACTGACAGTAATGTTCATGGTGTATGATCATTCACATATGTCGTCACAGATCACGTTCATGCTGTACATGTAATTTATGTATCTATGTATTTATGTATCTGCATGCTGCATTTGGATTAACATATGTTAATCCAAATGTAGCATCTTATATATACAATTTATTTAAAAAGAATCTCACTAATTCGGATATCTGGATGACTATGTGCCTGAATTCATCTGCATTATCGTCATGGGGTCCTAATGTATTAATTACACCACATCCTGATTGGACATCTTAGGGTATTACTTTGAAGATCTTCAGAGGAAAAAGAACATATAATATGTATGCTTTTGTTAATAATTCTGAACTGTATTTACTTTTATTCCTACTTATTAGTAATGTTTCTATTTTTTTTATATATATTTAATTTTCCATAAGGATGTTTTATTATAATTTATTACTTTGTAAGTTGCAGGATTTTAAACAAATATGGTTGTGCTTCGTAAAATATTACAATGCATACCAATCAGGGAATGGCAAATTCCATTTTTTGTCATAATTGAATGTTTATTTATTTTCTTTAAAAAGTATTTATATTATAGTTTGACAAGGAATTGAGTAATAGTATAATTATAAAATATTGAATATTCAATAATATGGACAATATAGCAGTGTACCTGATAAATTTTACATTACGAATGCAATGTAAAATTTCATAATTAAATCACATAAAATAAACATTGACCAACTTCTAATATAAAGAATCATAATGTAGTTATAGATACATAATTAACATTAGTAGATTTTTGAAAGTGTATCTTTGCCTGTGTGTGTTACACTTTGTGTTTTGTAACTGTGTTAACATATAATTTTCTTATTTTTTTTATTTCTGTTGACTTGATGGTCATAACAAATTGGTATGATACTCAGCAATTATAAATCTAGGATTTTAAATTAACCATTTAAGAAACCACAATTTTTCAATAAGATATTGACATTAAAATTCATATCAGTAGAAATAGATGCAACTGTAGACTTTGTATATTTTATTGTGCTGTTGTTATTATATGCTTTGGGAAAGTAAAAGTTATTTAGTTATGTTTGAAATAAAAATTGGTTTTGTCAAGCCAATTTTGAAATTTTGTTTAATGTATGTAGCTAAAACCTTATTTCTTTTCTGTTGATTTTATTTTTACATTTGGTAGCTGTTTGTTTGCACTCGCACTTTGTTGATATCATTATTTTAATTTAATTTTTGTAGTTTGCTTGAAATATTTTATTCCCTTGTATAAAAGGTAAGTAAACCATTACTAATTTACAAGAACTTTTGACATCAATTCAAGTAATAATTTTCCTATTATATTATTGCAGCAAAATTATAAATGTATTAACTTAGGTATTCCATTAATTTATATTTAACAAAAAAAAAATCTATAATTTCAAAATAACAGTAGTAATTTTTAAATTTCAAGACACTAAATTTCAAAAAGTTCACCTCTTAGGTCCCTGTGTAATAAAATCTATAATCAAGTCAAATGCAAACTTTTCAGCACCCAATGTTTATAAAATTCCGGAAGTTTTGGGCTCGACCAAGGAAGGAAATAAGGTTTCAGCACCAGCATACAGTCTTTCTGGAAGAGCTAAGGAGCCTATTAATGACCGAATACACGTTCCAGGACCAGGTACTTATAACTCCAGTGCTGAAGCTACACTACCTAAATCACCTGCATTCTCCGTTTCTTCAAGACAGGCTACACCATTGAATGATACCAAACCTGGCCCTGGAGCTTACTCACCAGAAAAGGTATAATTTATTAAAATTTATTTAAATAATAACAATAATGGTCTGTGATGTTCATTATTTATAGCCATATTAGAGGCAGTCACCAATTACATTAAAGAGATGTCCTTCTGATGATGTTATCATTAGATTGATAACTCAAATATCAATCTTATAATATGGTTAATGATAGATGATTCTGTGGAGCAAACTTATCAGGGTGAATCAAAAAGTAGAGATGAACCTGATAATTAGAAAAGTATTTACTCCTATTACTTTATTGCGTTATACGAGGGCCGTTTGAAAAGTAACCTCAGATTGGCTTTTGCCAATCTGAGGTTGACGCAGCAGGTCAGTTTGCATCAATTCGTGGTCAAGGGCGGTCCTAGCACCAAGCTCTGGGAGGGGTAATCAACAAATTAGCTACCCCCCCCCCCCCNTCGTAAAATATTTTTACGATTTATCTTCGTTTTAGACCAAGCATAAATTTGAATAAAGAATAACTTTTCTCGAAAAGTGAAATATTTTGGAATTTAAAGGTATAGGCAACCCAAACCGCACCAATAAAGTAGTTTTTAATGAATGATACAGATACCCGCAAACCGGAACTTAATAGCTCTATTATAACCGGAGATATTAAGCCGTTTCCGAACTTTTGGATCACTCTGTATATAAAGACTAGCTGAATACCCGTGCTTCGCTAAGGGATGTTTTATTTTCAATTTAATGGATTTATAAACTACCATCAAAAAACATTTAAATTATTTTACAAAGCGAGAATATCTAGATTCTATCCCTCGAAATGCCTTATTTCTATACCGACCCCTTTGATAAAATAAGATTTACTAATATCCCAAATTAGTAATTACTTTTAAATTATGTAATCACTAATTTGTAATTTTAGTAATTACCGTCTACTGAAAAAAAAATCTTAAAATTTTTAAAAAGGAAAAACAGTGGTATTTTCCTTCTGTAACCCCCTTGTCCATATATTTTTATGAACTCGTGTATGAGAAAGATTTTCTGAGTTGTCTTTTTCACTTTTTTATTACATAAATTACCTTAAAATATTAGATAAACAATCTTATAAAGAGTAACATTTTTTCTAAAAATCAAAAATAACCCTACTTTACTCTTGGCACTATTTTTGAAAATTGTAATTTTTGGGAGCAGTTTACATACTGCAAAATTTTTCACATGATAATTCTTCATTTCAAAACAAGCACAAATTATTATAAAGAGTAACTTTTTCTCGAAAAGTGAAATGTTTTTGTCATTTACACCTATAGGTAACTCAAACTAGGGACAAACTTGTATATTAATTATTTAATTTAATATATGTATTTCAAAAATTCTCTTTTTAGTCAAATGTTAATTATTACACTTAACTGCTTTTGTACGAGTGCAATATTTACCATAAAAGATTTAATATTTAACAATATTATTTTATATTATAAGTATACAAGTAGGGGGGGGGGCGCATCATGACAGGGTGCCCAGGGCGCAGTGAACGTTTAAAACGGCCCTG
>KZ654384.1:1376-24745 GCA_001010745.2 Gerris buenoi
TTTACTTATTACTTTACTTATTTATTCTATTATTTTTATTTATTTGATTTAATATATATATCTTTGTGTACTATATTGTTGTATATATTATTGTATATACATTATTTTTATTCGAATATTTTATTCCTATTTTTAATTACTTTTTTTTATTTTACTACAACAATTAATTAATTAATTATTTTTTTATTTTATTTGCTACAACAGATTATGATAAGAAATAAAATAATTCTTATCTCATCCAGGGTTAATGGTATTTAACAATTTTTTTTTATGTTGTGTTGTTTCAGGTCCAGAAGTTATTATCAAAGAACTTGGTAGGCGAGGATCTATTGAAGTCAGCAGATAGTGTGTTGTCACCTGCTAACAGGGCCTTACTCTGCCGACTACTTTTAAGGCCTATTTTAGAAAATAATAAGAGAAGAAAAATCACAATACAAGAGTTCGAACGGCTGGCCAACGAGATAACCAAAACCTTCCCCCAAGAGCAGGCCAGGACATTTTATCATTGCGAGGCCAAGAAAAGGATAACAGGCTCTCTCCTGCAGTCCTATAATGTCATAAGACAGGGGTATAGGGCTAAAGATTCCGAGCTCCGGGAAAGGTCTAGGACTCCACGCTCGCGAACAACATCCGGTTCCGAACGGAGTGGCTCACCAACATCATTTGGGTCGGAGGTGGTGCTAAACGAAGTCATCTCAGAAAGACTACTGTGGCTCAAATCTAACGAGTCGCCATGGGAATTAGTGCAAGAGAATTGGCACTTAACGGCGCAGTACCGCCTGCACACTGAAGTCCTCGACCCAAAGAATACAGGCACAGTGGAAGAGTACTTCAACAAATACAGCGCACTCAAGCAGAGTCAAGGATATCACTTGGTGAGTTTAAATTTTTTTGTTCTCTTTGATTTATAGACTTCTACACGCACACTTATAACCTACTCTCACCGCAACTAAAGAATAAAATTGACAGCGTTAGAAAATTGTGTGAGAAAAGTAACATATTGGTTTAAATTGATTACCCATGACCCGTTTTGGCTTATACACCAAATCACGTTACTTCCCTCACATCATTTCCCTGCGCTGTCAATTTCATTCCTCTGACGCGGCGATAGTAGTCTACTCTCTATTTTCAGTAAAATTGATAAAAATTATTATTATGTACATAATAATAATAATGATGATATTTTTATCAAAAATATGATATTTTTATCAAAATATATGTGTTTGTGATGACTACTGTCATTTTAAGAAATGACAGCAGAATAATTTTCATTTTTCATATTGATAATGTGATGTAATGCCTTTGTGTTGCAGTTAGTGAGTGACTTCAACTTCATCTACCCTGATATATTCTACTGCAAGCTCTCAATTCACAGGGGGGACATTATAAAAGAGGCAAGAAGCCGGTTGTCCAGCAGCAGTCTGCGGGACAAGTTGGAGAAGTCCTACTTAAGCACGATTTTAGGCTCCATTAAAGGTAACCACTAACTGTTTTTTAGCTATACACCTCAAATAGCACAACCAGAACATATTTATTATGCATACTTTTTATGCTGCTGCTTTCCCTAATAGGGCACATCCGGAGCATAAACTTTTCTCACGGCTCCACGAAAAATTGAGCCGTTGTGGATCATTTTCAGTGGAAAAACAGAGAAATGGTCCTATTAAAAACCAGGAAAGAACAAACGCTATCCTAAATCATTTTAATAATCATCCAGAAACTAGTGTCAGGCGATCTTCTGTTCAACTGGGCATTCATAGGGAGATGATTAGAAGAACGCTTAAATTTGATCATCGGCATCCATACCATTTAACACCAGTTATGGAGATGTTGCCAGGAGATGATATAAGACGGATGGAGTTTTGCAACTGGTTCTTGGGAAAATATGAGGAAAATCACGAATTTCCTCGGTCAGTTTTGTGGACCGATGAAGCAATATTCACCAGAACTGGTTTGTTTAATACNGGAAAGACTTGGCATAGAAGACTAGGCCACATTAGTGATAAATATCTTAAACAACTCAGTAAAATGGTAAATGGCTTAAAGATCAACTTGGCTGATATTAAAAACAATAATTGTGAAATCTGCATTCGAGCGAAGCAAACCCGACTGCCTTTCAACAGTGAAAGAACCAAGGCTTCAAGACCTCTAGAAATTGTTCACTCCGATTTATGTGGGCCAATCACTCCGTCGACCTGGGATAATAAAAGGTACATTTTGACATTTTTAGATGATTTCACTCATTTTGTTACAGTTTACCTATTAGAAAGTAAAGATCAAGTTACAAAATCAGTAATACAATACATACAAGAAGCAGAGAGAAAATGGAATTTAAAATTGTATAAGCTAAGAACAGACAATGGTGGTGAATATTTAAATACTCGCCTAAAAGATTGGTGTAAGGAAAGAGGTATAGTTTTAGATGTCTCTTCTCCTTATACTCCACAGCACAATGGCAAAGCCGAAAGGTTGAACAGATCCCTTTTGAATAAAACTAGAGCCTTATTGTTCGATTCAGATGAAAAAAATGAATTGTGGGGTGAAGCTGTTTATACTTCAGCGTACTTACTCAATAGAAGTCCAACCTGTGGATTAGAAGTTTGTCCAGCTGAAAAGTGGTTTGGCTGCAAACCTGACTTAAAATATCTGAAAATATTTGGCACACCGGCATTTGCTAAAATTAACACTAAAATCAAAAAATTGGATGATAAAAGCAAAAAACTGATATTTGTGGGATATGGTCCTAATTCTTACAGGCTATGGGATCCTGAAAAACGTAAAATTAACTTACATAGAGACGTAACCTTTTTAGAAAACTTTGAAAAACAAGAGAAAAACAAAGATCCTGTCTTTGTCGTTGGCTGCACTACCACTGATAGAGAGATTTTTAAAGGTCAAGACTGTGAGGAAGAAGGGAATACTGAAAGAGAGATATTAAATTTGGAAGAAAATGTATATCCAGAGATAGTTGAGGCCCCTATGAATGAAGAAGTAGAAAATATTCAGGAAGAAACGGAGAATATTCAGGAAGAAGCGGAAAACATTCAGGAAGAAGCGATGCTGAGACCACGAAGAAACCTCAAACTCCCTGTCAGGTATGATGACTATGTTTTACTTACTTATAAAGATGTCCAAAATAGCTTGGACAAAGACCAATGGAATCAGGCCATTGCCGAAGAAAAACTCTCTTTAAACAAAAATGATGTCTTTAAAATAGTACCTGAAAGTTATGCTAAAGGAAAGAAACTGCTTACTAGTCGTTGGGTATTTTGTAAAAAAGAAGATGGAAAATATAAAGCTCGCCTCGTAGTGAGAGGTTGCGAACAAAGGGAAGGGGAAGATTTTTTTGAAACGTTCAGCCCAGTGGTCTCCATTTCCTCATTAAGATTTATATTAGCATATGCTAAAATGTCTAAAATGGTTATGAGGCAGTTTGACGTGAAAACCGCCTTCTTATACGGGGAAATACAAGAAGAGTTATACATGTCATTGCCAGAAGGATTTACAGAAGAGGAGGGAAGAATTTGCCAGTTGCAAAAGGCTTTANCCAAACTCCTTGGCCTCGTTTCCAATATCTGTCGCAGTCTCTCACTTGATTGTTTTGTCTGCTTGTACAAATCTATAGTCCGTCCTTGTGTGGAATACGCTGTGCCCGTCTGGAATAATCTAAACCAGACTAAGTCCTCTCTCATTGACAGGGTTCAACGTCGTTTTGTTCGTTTATGTTATTTTCGTTATTTTTACAGAAAAATCTACTACTCCTATCTCTCCATGTGCCAGCGTTTACCCCTCGAATCCCTCTGCCGAAGACGATCTGCCTTCTAAGTTCTATTTCTTCTTAAGTCTTTACTCGGCCAAGCTCTCTGTGACGCATTCCTAGAACAGGTCATGGTTCTTCCTTCAGATCGTCTCGCCGGTAGATTCCTTTATATCTGGGAATTGTCCGACCTAAATCCATTAGTCCGTTGTGTGTCCTCTGTTAATACCCTTCCCATCACCTCTTCCAATATTAAAACCATCTCCCACCTTCGTCATGTCCTTTCCTTGTTTTCCGAGCGTCTATGCTCTGCAGCCGAATAGCTCAGTTTCAATTATAAAAGCTCAACTATTTAGTTTATTTATATAATGTAATTATTTATTAAGAACATGTTCCTATTAATTGTAAGTGTTATTGATTTGTAGATTTTATTTAAAAGTTTGTTTGCTTAAAATTGTTTAATGTTCAGTTATAGTTATTTTTTTTATCTATTGTTATCTATCTATTGTGTTATTTAGCTTGAATTTATAATATTATTTGTCTGTACTATGTTCATTGTACTCTAAAGAGCGCCTCTCACGTGGCTTAGGCTGTAGAGGGCTCGTAAAAAATCTTGTTTAAATAAATAAATAAATACAAACAGTAATTAACAATAATTTTACTTTTGATAAAAACAATTAATTTAAAACTTGATTTATTATTAACACATAATGCCAAAAGTAATGAATATTACAATTTTTAAATTACTTACAGTAATGATGTCTTTTGAAGTCAAACTAAATGAAAAATCTATCTCTATAAGAGAGGGTCATAATAAATTAGAGTAAAACTATAAACTAATATCTCATATTCAAAGAATCCTTTTAGTCCAGTCATTTGGTGACGGAAAGTAGTCGACTTAGGAAAAAATTACTGAAGAATTTTTCTCAAGGGAGCTTTATAATTTTTGGGGTGCTGAATCTGAAAATCCAGTTATCGACTAGATTCGGGTATGGCTTCACCATAAAAATAGGGAAAAACCTTAAAATTGTTGATGTTTTTATTTTTTTAGTTTTTTGCTTATAACTTAAAAACAACATATCCTGGAGAAAACTTACTTCTTATCAAAAAGAAAGCTAATAAAATTTCCTAAAAATTAAAAACAAAACCAGCTCAATAGCTTTTTTTGTTTGGCTGCTAGAGCACGCTAAAGATTGACCACACTTTCTAAGCCTAGTGTACCCCACAGGTTGCCCTAACAGGGCATCCTGAGCAGCAAAATATCGTAAATGCCATTACGATATTTTTTGTATTCATTAATACTCTTAATCCTTAGCAAACTAAGCGTGCGAAATATCCCTAAACCCTCCCCATAGGGAACCCTTATCCCTGTTTGTGTGGTGGGGAGGGGGGCAACCAAAATAAAAAAAACAACCTTTTGCAACACACCTTTAGATATGTTACAAGTTTCCTTGAACATTTCAGATAACCCCCTCCTCACCTCCTTTTTACTTCGTTTTTATTAGTTTGCCTTTTTGTTTGTGTTTGTCCGGTACAAATCCTGTAATCAACTTTTAACTAACATCCCGAGTAGCTAGACATTTGAAACTTTTAGAATTGCTTAGAACACGATGGCAATGCATTATTTTAATACTTTTAGCCATCTTTCAGCAGAATTTAATTCGTTTCAGCAAATTTTACTGTATGGAATGATAGTTGGGAAAAACTCCGCAAGTTGTTTTTATTAGGTTTGACATGACCCATATTAACGATCTTCATTTTGACGGGTTTCAAATTTATGATTATTTATTTAGTCAACAGAAAATTTAAAAACGTAGTATATAAAAAGTTATTTTTACCTCATAATTATTGAACTATAGGACCACCAGCAACATTAATCCATTGTAGGTCTCCTTGCGTTGGATACTTTTGTTTGCACTACAGATTTTTTTTAATGTTCTGTATGGTTTATTTTGTAAAGATTTATTATGTATGTTTTGTACGATTTAATATTATGTTTTGTCAACAAATAATACTCATTTATTTATAGTGCTTGGATTTTTACGTTTTGCATATTTTACTATTAAATGCGTTTTTTTGGACATTAGATGAAATATTATATATTTATTTACATAAATGGTGATTTTATTTGGTTTTTCGTAGGAGGCACTTAAAAGGAGAATGGATGATCGAGGGCTGTATGAATGGACGGGGGAGAAGCTGTAAATTTAGGGTTGAGACATCGTTGCATCGATGTTTTAACTATTCATGTTCCCCCTACGTAAATTACAGAACTTTAGGGTAGAGAGAAAGGGAGCTGAGAGATCGATCTCTCGACCAGATGAACAAAAAAATATTACTGCTTTATTAAAACATTTTTTTTAGGGCACAAACAAAGTCACCGGTTACCTAATTTTAGATGAAATTTTTGGATTCTTTTGATTTTGATGTTTCTTCAGGTCATAATCGATTTCAATGTTTTATGGTCCACAATGTAGCAATTTTTTTGAAACCGAACATCTACATTGATGTCTTAACACTAAATTTACAGCTTTCTTCCCCTCGATCACTCATTCACCTTCCAAGTATCTCCTTCTACGAAGGAACAAGACCAAAGGTTAGCGGTAGAAGAGGACACAACTAAAACTAAGTAAGTAAGTATTTTTAAATATGGGTGAAGTGTACGTAATCTAGAATCTAGAAATGTAATTAAACTTAATATAAATTAAACTAATGCTAATTATTAGCGTGACGCGAGAAGATAAACAATATTTTTAGTTTTATGATTTGGTGTATAGATGTACCGAGTTTCCAGTTCCTACTCTGGAGCAAGCAGCATATAGTTGACCATGCCAAAAACATAAATTCCAATTTAAATTAAAAATTATTTATCCTCAACTTCTCCATTTTATTCTCCTGTTATATGAAAATATGACAAAAGTGTACGTAACAACAGTATTGCACTCTTAAAGAGCTTTCTAACGACAGGCATGATGAAGGGTATATACTATTTTGACTGTTGTAACCCGTACCCTGTACGGGTTTCGGGTACCGACTGGTGTCATGGCCGTTTCGATGACCAGTCCTCGACTTGTGGATGACATCACAATGTGGGCGTATCCCAGCATAGGCTTGTCTTTATCTATAAAATTAATTACAATGTTGTTCGTGTTCTTTCCATAGCGATAACGGTCCATGAATGGATTGGAAAATAAAATTGATGAACCGAAAGTTTGCTGGTCCATTATCATACAAGAAATCCCATCTCGAATATCTGGTTTGGGGTTCCGAGACAACCCAGTTAGATGTGGGATGGTGTGAGGTGGATATCCAGTTGGTGCCATTTTCAAATCAAATTNAAAGACTTGTTTCTTATTTAAAAGGAAAAGGCCTAAAACAATTAATAACAGATAAGTCAGTATTCGTTAACAAATCAGGAACACTTATTCTATCGTTTCATGTTGACGATGGTTTGATAGTAGCCAAAACTGAGAACTCTATTTGTAATGTGTTTTACAAAGTATTTGAGCGGGTAATCCACTCCCACCTAACACCTCTTGTCAATCCAATGCTCTCTCCTCATCAACATGGATTCCGCCCAAACCGTTCTACCACAACTAACCTAGTATCCTTTCTCTCAAATGTCGGCCCTTCGGTCGCACAAGGTCAGCAAGTCGACGCTGTCTACATTGATTTTGTCAAAGCCTTTGACCGAGTTGACCATGGCATACTATTATCCAAATTTGAATCCCTTAACTTCCATCCATCTCAAATCACCTGGTTCCGTTCATATCTCTCTAACCATACCTGTAAAGTCCGTATGCATCTTAAGTATTCCCATTCCTCTACATCCCATCCTCTGGCGTACATCAAGGTTCTATCCTAGGTCCTCTTTTATTTAATATTTTCTTTTTTAAGTTTTTGGTAGTCTTCATACTACGGAAAGTTTAAATATCAATTTAAATCAAATTATAATCATTAGTAATAATGGGAGAACGACAGAGAAAAATAGACTCCAGNCTCTAAGCGAGGTCAAGTTGATGTTGTCTATTTTGATCTTAAGAAGGCGTTTGACTTGGTCGATCATAATGTCCTTGTATCTAAGCTGTACTCTTTAGGATTCGACTCTACCCTCGTTCAGTTTCTAGCCAGTTATTTGTCTTGCCGATCCTGCTCTGTCAAGGTTTCTAATACGTTCTCTGACTGGTTTTCTGCTACCTCAGGGATTCAACAAGGTTCCAGACTGGGACCTCGCCTCTTTTCCCCGATTATGGATATCAGTGATAAACTCAATTGTGAATATGAAGAAAAATAGACTCCAGCGCCGTAGCTTAGTTGGTTAAGAGCATCTGCACCGGAAATGTGGAGGGCCCGGGTTCGTGTCCCGGAGTCTATTTTTCTCTGTCTGTCTCCCATTATTACTAATTATTATAATTTAATTTAAATTTAATATTTTCATTAATGATCTTAGTTGTAACATCTCATCCAGTGTCCGTCTCTTTGCAGACAATCTCTTTGTTCATAGGACTATCTTCTCCCCATTGTCTTGTTCCATTCTCCAAACTGACATTGGTCAAATATCAGCTTGGGCTAATAGTAATAATATGGAAATCCATAATACGAAATCATGTTTTATTTCCTTTACCCGTTCTAAATCTTCTATTAACTCTTCCTACACTCTCAACGATGTGCCACTGTCCAAAGTAGAATCAATTCGTGACCTTGGAGTCATTCTTGACAAGAAACTCACCTTTTCTGACCATACCAACTATATATCCTCAAAAGCCTCCAAACTCCTTGGCCTCGTTTCCAATATCTGTCGCAGTCTCTCACTTGATTGTTTTGTCTGCTTGTACAAATCTATAGTCCGTCCTCGTGTGGAATATGCTGTGCCCATCTGGAATAATCTAAATCAGACTAAGTCCTCTCTCATTGAAGGGGTCGTTTTGTTCGTTTGTGTTATTTTCGTTATTTTTACAGAAAAATCTACTACTCCTATCTCTCCATGTGCCAGCGTTTACCCCTCGAACCCCTCTACCGAAGACGATCTGCCTTCGAAGTTCTATTTCTTCTTAAGTCTTTACTCGGCCAAGCTCTCTGTGACGCAGTCTTAGAACAGGTCTTGGTTCTTCTTAATTTTGGCCTATATAGGGTTTTTCTAGAAAAAGGGTTTTAATTAATAAAAATAAAACCAACTTTTTCCGAAATATAGCAAGATATATATAAAAAAGAAAAAGTTGGTTTTATTTTTATTAATTAAAACCCTTTTTCTAGAAAAACCCTATACAGGCCAAAATTAAGAAGAATAAATACTTAATTAAAATGATATCTAAAGGGTTCAAACTACAATTTTCAGAAGGTCATGGTTCTTCCTTCAGATCGTCGCGCCGGTTGATTCCTTTATATCCGCGAATTGTCCGACCTAAATCCATTAGTCCGTTGTGTGTCCTCTGTTAATACCCTTCCCATCACCTCTTCCAATATTGAAACCATCTCCCACCTTCGTCACGTCCTTTCCTTGTTTTCCGAGCGTCTAGGGTCTGCAGCCGAATAGCTCAGTTTCAATTATAAAAGCTCAACTATTTAGTTTATTTATATAATGTAATTATTTATTAAGAACATGTTCCTATTAATTGTAAGTGTTATTGATTTGTAGATTTTATTTAAAAGTTTGTTTGCTTAAAATTGTTTAATGTTCAGTTATAGTTATTTTTTTATCTATTGTTATCTATCTATTGTGTTATTTAGCTTGAATTTATAATATTATTTGTCTGTACTATGTTCATTGTACTCTAAAGAGCGCCTCTCACGTGGCTTAGGCTGTAGAGGGCTCGTAAAAAATCTTGTTTAAATAAATAAATAAATACAAACAGTAATTAACAATAATTTTACTTTTGATAAAAACAATTAATTTAAAACTTGATTTATTAATTAACACATAATGCCAAAAGTAATGAATATTACAATTTTTAAATTACTTACAGTAATGATGTCTTTTGAAGTCAAACTAAATGAAAAATCTATCTCTATAAGAGAGGGTCATAATAAATTAGAGTAAAACTATAAACTAATATCTCATATTCAAAGAATCCTTTTAGTCCAGTCATTTGGTGACGGAAAGTAGTCGACTTAGGAAAAAATTACTGAAGAATTTTTCTCAAGGGAGCTTTATAATTTTTGGGGTGCTGAATCTGAAAATCCAGTTATCGACTAGATTCGGGTATGGCTTCACCATAAAAATAGGGAAAAACCTTAAAATTGTTGATGTTTTTATTTTTTTAGTTTTTTGCTTATAACTTAAAAACAACATATCCTGGAGAAAACTTACTTCTTATCAAAAAGAAAGCTAATAAAATTTCCTAAAAAATGAAAACAAAACCAGCTCAATAGCTTTTTTTGTTTGGCTGCTAGAGCACGCTAAAGATTGACCACACTTTCTAAGCCTAGTGTACCCCACAGGTTGCCCTAACAGGGCATCCTGAGCAGCAAAATATCGTAAATGCCATTACGATATTTTTTGTATTCATTAATACTCTTAATCCTTAGCAAACTAAGCGTGCGAAATATCCCTAAACCCTCCCCATAGGGAACCCTTATCCCTGTTTGTGTGGTGGGGAGGGGGGCAACCAAAATAAAAAAAACAACCTTTTGCAACACACCTTTAGATATGTTACAAGTTTCCTTGAACATTTCAGATAACCCCCTCCTCACCTCCTTTTTACTTCGTTTTTATTAGTTTGCCTTTTTGTTTGTGTTTGTCCGGTACAAATCCTGTAATCAACTTTTAACTAACATCCCGAGTAGCTAGACATTTGAAACTTTTAGAATTGCTTAGAACACGATGGCAATGCATTATTTTAATACTTTTAGCCATCTTTCAGCAGAATTTAATTCGTTTCAGCAAATTTTACTGTATGGAATGATAGTTGGAAAAAACTCCGCAAGTTGTTTTTATTAGGTTTGACATGACCCATATTAACGATCTTCATTTTGACGGGTTTCAAATTTATGATTATTTATTTAGTCAACAGAAAATTTAAAAACGTAGTATATAAAAAGTTATTTTTACCTTATAATTATTGAACTATAGGACCACCGGCAACATGAATCCATTGTAGGTCTCCATGCGTTGGATACTTTTGTTTGCACTACAGATTTTTTTTTAATGTTCTGTATGGTTTATTTTGTAAAAATTTATTATGTATGTTTTGTACGATTTTATATTATGTTTTGTCAACGAATAATACTCATTTATTTATAGTGCTTGGATTTTTACGTTTTGCATATGTTTTTGCATATTTTACTATTAAATGCATGTTTTTTTGGACATTAGATGAAATATTATATATTTATTTACATAAATGGTGATTTTATTTGGTTTTTCGTAGGAGGCACTTAAAAGGAGAATGGATGATCGAGGGCTGTATGAATGGACGGGGGAGAAGCTGTAAATTTAGGGTTGAGACATCGTTGCATCGAGGTTTTAACTATTCATGTTCCCCCTACGTAAATTACAGAACTTTAGGGTAGAGAGAAAGGGAGCTGAGAGATCGATCTCTCGACCAGATGAACAAAAAAATATTACTGCTTTATTAAAACATTTTTTTTAGGGCACAAACAAAGTCACCGGTTACCTAATTTTAGATGAAATTTTTGGATTCTTTTGATTTTGATGTTTCTTCAGGTCATAATCGATTTCAATGTTTTATGGTTCGATGTAGCGATATTTTTGATACCGAACATCTACATTGATGTCTTAACACTAAATTTACAGCTTTCTTCCCCTCGATCACTCATTCACCTTCCAAGTATCTCCTTCTACGAAGGAACAAGACCAAAGGTTAGCGGTAGAAGAGGACACAACTAAAACTAAGTAAGTAAGTATATTTAAATATGGGTGAAGTGTACGTAATCTAGAATCTAGAAATGTAATTAAACTTAATATAAATTAAACTAATGCTAATTATTAGCGTGACGCGAGAAGATAAACAATATTTTTAGTTTTATGATTTGGTGTATAGATGTACCGAGTTTCCAGTTCCTACTCTGGAGCAAGCAGCATATAGTTGACCATGCCAAAAACATAAATTCCAATTTAAATTAAAAATTATTTATCCTCAACTTCTCCATTTTATTCTCCTGTTATATGAAAATATGACAAAAGTGTACGTAACAACAGTATTGCACTCTTAAAGAGCTTTCTAACGACAGGCATGATGAAGGGTATATACTATTTTGACTGTTGTAACCCGTACCCTGTACGGGTTTCGGGTACCGACTGGTGTCATGGCCGTTTCGATGACCAGTCCTCGACTTGTGGATGACATCACAATGTGGGCGTATCCCAGCATAGGCTTGTCTTTATCTATAAAATTAATTACAATGTTGTTCGTGTTCTTTCCATAGCGATAACGGTCCATGAATGGATTGGAAAATAAAATTGATGAACCGAAAGTTTGCTGGTCCATTATCATACAAGAAATCCCATCTCGAATATCTGGTTTGGGGTTCCGAGACAACTCAGTTAGATGTGGGATGGTGTGAGGTGGATATCCAGTTGGTGCCATTTTCAAATCAAATTCCTCCAGACTTACATACTTTTGTATAAGTACCAGTAAGTGGAACCTCTTAATATATTACAAGGTTCCCATAAGGGGTTAAGCAAGATTTGGGGAATTTTGCACTTGTGAAAAAAAAAAATTAATGTTCTTTAAATTTAAGTTTAAACAGAGCTATGAGATTTTCAGGGTATGGGCCCACCGAAGTTGTGCTTTCATGTCTTTGGATTTTCACTTACCAGAGACCTTGATGCGAGAACAAATCTAAAATTCTTAATTGTAAAATTAAAATATAATTAATAGGTTTTAATCCGATAAAAGAAAAGGGGAAGCTCTTAATATAGATATAACAGAATCTGACAAGTTAAAATCACATTTTATAGGAGGATTTTCGTTTCAATCGTTACTGGGCTTTGAGTGAGATCGGACTGTTTCTTTTTAACGTACATTTTTATTAAATGGACAGCTCTGATGAAGAACTTTTTTTATTTCAAATTCTTCTCGATGAAGAAACGAAACATAGAGAAAAGAAAAAAGATCTTTAATTTCATAAGCAACACGACATATATGACTTAAAAACCTTTAGGTTTTGTGTTTTCATCATTTGTAGAGACCATTTTATAAAGAATGTCATACTATGTATATTTTATTTCTCTATACTCACCAAGATCTTTTTTAATATTTTTTTATATTGCCGCCATTTTAAAAATGGCGGACAGTTGGTCCAAATGCTGAGATGCACGTGTGAGCCGAATTTCGTTTTAATTGGTCCATTTTTTTACACAAACAAACTTCTAAAATCCTCTGTTATCAAGCCTAACGTTTAAAAGCCTCTGAAATGAAGGTGCAGTCCACTACGCTCGTTCAATTATTGATTTGTAGAAAAAAGTTATTAGTAGTAAATTATTATCTGCAGCTCGACATCAGTGTTAATAAATTATATGTATCAAAATAATAATAATCTTATCCATAGTTTATAACTACAATGTTTCAATCGTAAATAAATGATATACATAGTATATTGTTTGTACATTGCATTATATTTATGATATTTCATTTATTTCTTTTTCATTTGGGCTCTAAGGTTATAATGGTTAAAAAGATATTTAAATTCTTTTAAAGCAATATAATTTGTGCAAATTTTCGCCCATATCTGGGCATCATCAGGCCTACATAATGATGACACATACAAATAATTTATATCTATAATCCTATTATTATATAATTTATAAATACATAAGTAAGAAAAAATATTATTAAAAAAATATATTTTTAAAGTTTAAAATTAAAATATATATTAGAAAATTAAGGGATTAANTAAGAAAAAATATTTATAAAAAAAATATATTTTTTTAAAGTTTAAAATTAAAATATATATTAGAAAATTAAGGGATTAACCGAAGAATAAATCATAATATTATATACAAATTATTGTCATAGTCATAGTTAAAAGGTTAGTAAAAATAAGCTATTCAAAACAAGTCTCCCACACGGCAATATTGCTGATGCCTATCACACACTGTGCTGGGGCGGAGCAGATCCATCAGGGCAGATTTATATTGACAGTGAGGGCACTCCAGCACCCTTATTTCCTTATGCGCCAAATTATTATGCCCTTTTAGATTACTCTTCCTAGAAGTTTTACAATCTCAGTAAGCACATTAAAATGCTCTAGTTTTCTTATGTACTGAGTCAATATGTCTTTTTAAATTACTCTTCTGGTTGGTTGCATACTCACAGTGAGCACATTGAAATGCTCTAGTTTTATGATGGACTGAGTCAATATGTGTTTTCAGATCACTCTTCTGGCTGGTTGCATGCTCACAGTGAGGGCATTGAAAAGCTCTAGTTTTATTATGTACTGAGTCAATGTGTTTTTTCAGAGAACTCTTCCAGCTGGTTGCATGCTCACATTGAGGGCATTGAAATGTTCTAGTTTTATTATGTGCTGAGTCAATATGTGTTTTCAGATCACTTTTCCGGTTGGTTGTATGCTCACAGTGAGGGCATTGAAATGGTCTAGTTTTATTATGTACTGAGTCAATATGTAGTTTGAGGGAACTCTTCCATCTGGTTGTAAGGTCACAGTGAGGGCATTGAAATGCTCTAGATTTATTATGTACTAAGTCAATATGTGTTTTCAGATTACTCTTCTGGCTGGTTGTATGCTCACAGTGAGGGCATTGAAATGCTCTAGNAATTTCAGCACTTTCGCTTGAACGGTTCGGGCCCTATGAACCAAAGAGCGACGGACAGACGGACACATCACCCTCGGCATAAGGGTTTTGAGAAGTATCTACAAAACCCTAATATATTAGAGTCATGAAAAATATATTAGAAATTATACAGTCATACATTTAAAAGGTAAAATATAGTTATGTGGACGTTGGATTAATAGCTGGAACTGTTAAAGAAGATCTGGTTCGGTTGACTAACGAACTAAGAAAGGAATTCGAGATAGCAACTAGGAGTACAACATATTTCCTTGGTTATGAAATAGAAAGTTCTGATAATAGAGATATTCCAATCTGCCAAACCAGCAGTTCCAAAAAAGTCCTGGAAAAGTTTATAATGTCAAACTGTAGATAAGTATCAACTCCTATACTGGATGAAGACTTCCAAGAGGAGATAGGAAAAGATGTTGATTTACCTTCTCGTGGAAGCACTTATATGTATTTGATGTACTGCACCATACCTCACGTAGCTTATGCAGTTAAAGTTGCATCGAGGAACCTCGACAAACATATGCAAGAAGATGAGGAAAGAGATAAAAGAATTCTCCAGTATCCTTGAGGCACACTGGGTTCTTAGAAAAATAATATACAGGAATGGTTGTTATAGTGGAATTCCAGAGAGCTTTAGTGATGCAGATTACAGAGGAGATCATACAACAGGAAGGTCTGGAACAGGTGTCTTATGTCTTTATGCTCGAGGAACAATCTCTTGGCTAAGTAATAGTCAGCAAAGAGGAGATCATACAACAAGGAGGTCTGGAACAGGTGTCTTATGTCTTTATGCTGGAAGCTGGAGGTGCAATATCTTGGCTACGTCAGAGACAGCATAGTGTCTCAATATCCACTACTGAGGCAGAAGTAGCTAAAGAAGTTATTACGTAGAAAAGACTACTTTTAGAAATCTCAACTTCTTCTGGCTAGTTGTATAATCACAGTAAGCAAATTACAATGCTCTAGCTTTATTATGTACTGAGTCAATAAGTGTTTCAGATTACTCATCCAGCTGGTTTTATGCTCACAGTGAGGGCATTGAAATGCTCTAGTTTTATTAATAATAATAAAGTGCCCTTTATTAACAGAATTAACATGGTCTTTGACCGTCGCTAGAGTATCTCATTGGCATGACATTTTGAGGTATTAGTTGATAATAATTTGATGTTGAAATAATATTATGTTAATTTCTGATATTGATATTAATTTGATGTTAATTAATACGTATATACAAATTTTCTTTTTATTAACTAAGTTAAACAAAGCTATACACATTTAACACAAAATAGATGAAAAAAATAATGCAAATAATATTTGTTTAAATACAAAAGAAATAAATACCCATAATTCCCATAATAATAAATAACTACCATAAATACCATAATAACTACATTATAAACAGATTGATAACAAATTCATTTAACCATTAGGCCCTATTCACACGGTGAAACGCAAATTTCCACGAAACTAGGAGACTCTGGTACCATGAGACCCAGCAATGTATTTAGGTGGCGGTATTCAGACAAGGATACTGCAGTACTGGCGACTGGGAGACCGTGCAACTATGAAACCATGCGACTCAGCGTGCTGGTCTCCCAGTCTCCTACAAACCCTTCCCTTTTATTGTGTTTCCACGGCCTATTTGTAGGTGAAAACTGACTTTACTTTCGAATCGTGGTTTAATTGCGCAACTCAAGTCGTGGCAGTGTGAAGATGAAAGGGGACTTAAATCGCGCAGTCTCCCGGTCTTCTGGTTGCGAGGCAGCTCGATACGCGATTTTGGTTTCACCGTGTGAATAGGGCCTTAAAAGCTAAAAAAGTTAAATAAATATAATATTTTAATTATATTTAACAGTCTGCCCACACATATCACATCTTGAAAGTTTATTTTGTTCATTAGTTATTGTAAAATAGGTCCATAAGTCACTATATCGGCGTGGTGTTTTAGGCATAATTTCGAATAAAAAATAAATATTTCGGAATAATAATGACTAGACTGTGACTAATGATAACCAACAAAAAGTGGAAGTGACTAAACTAAAAAAACGAAACGAGTGGCGTAGGGCGAAGGCAACAAGTTGAAGTTGACTAGGGAACTGAAAGAATAAAAGGGCAAAGAGGCATCTGTCTCTTTCACGCTCCCTCTAAGAAGTGTGAAAGAGAAAGATAACACATCGCTTACAGGAGTGATTCCGATACTCGAGCTCTCATCCCCACTCCATTCCTCTACTCCACTACAAGACGTGCACAACCATAACGTCTTTAATTTTTTCGTTCCAGCTTGGTGGAACTGGAACTAGTTTTGCAACTCGTTTTCGTTCCACGCGAAACGAATCTTTTACGTTCCCTCCGTGCCAGTTACAGTTACAGTTTCTTTATGATTTCTCGTTCCCGTTTCCTCTTTGATAGTTACGTTCCGTTTTAGTTTTGCCTGGCACTTGGAGAAACGAAAACTCGTTCCTCCAAGTTAGTTTTCGTTCCACGCAAAACGAGTTTTTTAAGTTCCCTTCAAGTTGGTTATTTAGTTTCATTGATGCTTGCTTTTGCTCGCTCTCGTTACAGTTGCCTCTTTAATCAGTTACGTTTCGTATTATTTTTTTCCATAATCACTTAAATATATATTTTTTTACAAAAATATAATTTTTAATTTGAATTGAATTAAGACAAAAATATTGTTAAATAAATAAAAATAGCCATTCGTGTAAAATAAAAATTTCAAAGTCGTTCCAAAAATAACGTAGTTCCATGAAATCTTGGAACGATTGGAACCGTTCCAACACAGGAACTAGTTATTTTTATAGTTACGTTCCGTTCCTCCCATCCCTATTACTTGGTAGTATATATACTTTATAAAGCATATACCACTAACGTTAACATCCTTCAATCCTCCATGCTTTAGGCATAAATTTAATAGTCATTAAATCCATATCTAAACTAAATTAATTTAAAACAATCCTTCCGTGAACTTCAGTATTAATAAAAATTAAAAATAACTAAATTAACTAAATAGAGATATTTGGCTTGAATGCATAAGTAATACAATAATTTACGAATAATTAAATTTGGTGGTTATTAATATACATGGTGAACTTGTTTGATTTATTGGCAAATCTGCAATGCTACTCAAATTCCGTGATAATTAAATGTCTATATTTCCATGCACTTCTTAAAAATTTCACTAGATTGCCCCAATCCCCGTTATCAATACATTCTAAATATTGCTCAAAAGTTAAAACTTTTTTATGAAGGTGTTGTTCTCTAAACTCAGTTAGCACCGGACATCGAGCGATGAAGTGGTACCCTGTCTCCTCTTCCTTTGTGTTGCACAGTTTACATTGGTGGTCGTTATCTGGAATCCAGGGCTTGTAGTTAAGGTGCATTACATCTCCACAAGCTTTGAATATCCAACTGATAATGGAAGTGGAATTAGTATCAGTGAAATAAGGTGTTACTATCGGTGTCAAATTCTAGTATATAAAGTGATATTTGGAGTTTTCCACTAGTTGACCATATTTATATTTATATCCTTGATTGATTAGTTCCAAAGCTTTTTATATTTTTTCTGGTGAGAGCTCTAATTTAAGTTCCCTATTAAGTAATTCTAAACTATACTTATGGTTGATTTCTTTTAAAGCTTTGGACCAGTGTGTGTCATAGTTAATTATCTCATCGGCCAGGAAATAAGGAAGCCTAGGTTGAGGCATGGACATTACTTTTGAAATATAACTAAGATGGAGCTTAAATGTATGACAGAAAATAGGTGATAATTGGGGTTCAAGATAAATCATGTAGTCGGGCGTGATTCAAGGCAAGGAGAATATTTTCTTAATGAAATAAGTTAAAAGGGATTCCACCTTGGGTGACTCCATCCAACCCCAGACCTGAGCTCCGTAGCAAAGTATAGCTTTCGACACTGCTTGAAAAACTTTAAGTTTAGCACTGTACGGCACATCCTTTTGTCCNAGTTAAAAGGGATTCCACCTTGGGTGACTCCATCCAACCCCAGACCTGAGCTCCGTAGCAAAGTATAGCTTTCGACACTGCTTGAAAAACTTTAAGAGGAAACCTTGCCATGTGGAGTTCATTCCGAACTTTGCTATGTTTAATCTTTCTGACAAGTGCTTATCCATAGCTAGTTGTGGAGTAGGTGTGATACCGAGGTATTTGTACTGGTTCACAACTTCCAAAGTCCAGCCTGTATTTCCACTGTTCCCTCTTACTCCTCTTAACTAAGTTAACTACTAAACCCCTTTGTAAAGTTTTAGGTTCAGTTACTACTAAAACTATGTCGTCAGCATATAGTAAGACCCTGATATTCCAACTTTTTAGCCACAAATCACCTCCTAAACATTCGTTCAGATATTTAAAAATAAAGTAAATAACAAGNCAGACGGTACTTCTTTCTGTCCACTTCCGGTTGCCTGATTATGAGCCAGACCTAAAACAATACAAGCTCAATTAAATGTAATGGTGACCTTTTTCATCTTTATTTGTCTATATTTACAAATGACAAAATAACTCAAAATTAAACACAAACAAATCTAAAAGTACAATGCCACAGTGACATCCAACGAGGAGTGTTGATGGGAAAGGATGCTGCAGAATGGGGACTACCACAAGCAAAGTTTCTTATTCAATTAACTTTTCCCTATGTTATGATTGTTGTAGTAGTTCCCAAGTGTGCAGAATATAACCGAACGAGGTTTGGGGCAGGGCTATGGGGGGCTAAATGGGGGAAAATGTAAACGAACAAATTAAAATAATACAATTTTGGGGGAAAAAAATATGTCATAAAGTCTATGACTTTTATTATGTCTAACGATTCTCTTCTCAAAATAATTAAATACTTACACCTTTTTTAAACCTGCATAAAGTAGAGGGGCTGAAATAAAAATGAGACACCCAGGCAAGAGGCATTTAACTCGGCTTTGAAATATGTACTGATACTAAAGTGAGAGCCGTGANAAATCACCTCCTAAACATTCGTTCAGATCATTTAAAAATAAGGCAAATAATAAGGGGCTTAAAATACAGCCTTGTCTTAGTCCGACCGATGTTTTCAAATTTTGGGAAACGCCTTCTTAACACCACACTGAAGAATTTGATCCGTCATACAAAGCTCGAATTATTTTTGTTAATTTAATTGAGACACCCATGTTTAACAAATTATAAAATAATGCATCTCGCACTACCGAGTCAAAAGCTGCAGCAAAATGTACACAGCAGGCGTACACTTTGTGTCTTTTAAGCCTTACTTTGAGTTTGATGATGTTGAGTTGAAAATGTTATCCACAGTAGAGTATTCCGCTCTAAATCCTGCTTGAAATTCGTGCTCTAGTTTTATTATGTACTAAGTCAATATGTCTTTTCAGTGGTCTCTTCCAGCTGGTTGTATGCTCACAGTGAGCACATTGAAATGCTCTAGTTTTATAATGTAATGATTCAATATGTCTTTTCAAGGAACTCTTCCGGCTGGTTGCATGATCACAGTGAGGGCATTGAAATGCTCTAGATTTATTATGTACTGAGTCAATATGTAGTTTCAGGGAACTCTTCCAGCTGGTAGTAAGGTCACAGTGAGGGCATTGAAATGCTCTAGTTTTATAATGTAATGATTCAATATGTCTTTTCAAGGAACTCTTCCGGCTGGTTGCATGATCACAGTGAGGGCATTGAAATGCTCTAGATTTATTATGTACTGAGTCAATATGTAGTTTCAGGGAACTCTTCCAGCTGGTAGTAAGGTCACAGTGAGGGCATTGAAATGCTCTAGTTTTATAATGTAATGATTCAATATGTCTTTTCAAGGAACTCTTCCGGCTGGTTGCATGATCACAGTGAGGGCATTGAAATGCTCTAGATTTATTATGTACTGAGTCAATATGTAGTTTCAGGGAACTCTTCCAGCTGGTAGTAAGGTCACAGTGAGGGCATTGAAATGCTCTAGTTTTATAATGTAATGATTCAATATGTCTTTTCAAGGAACTCTTCCGGCTGGTTGCATGATCACAGTGAGGGCATTGAAATGCTCTAGATTTATTATGTACTGAGTCAATATGTAGTTTCAGGGAACTCTTCCAGCTGGTAGTAAGGTCACAGTGAGGGCATTGAAATGCTCTAGTTTTATAATGTAATGATTCAATATGTCTTTTCAAGGAACTCTTCCGGCTGGTTGCATGATCACAGTGAGGGCATTGAAATGCTCTAGATTTATTATGTACTGAGTCAATATGTAGTTTCAGGGAACTCTTCCAGCTGGTAGTAAGGTCACAGTGAGGGCATTGAAATGCTCTAGTTTTATAATGTAATGATTCAATATGTCTTTTCAAGGAACTCTTCCGGCTGGTTGCATGATCACAGTGAGGGCATTGAAATGCTCTAGATTTATTATGTACTGAGTCAATATGTAGTTTCAGGGAACTCTTCCAGCTGGTAGTAAGGTCACAGTGAGGGCATTGAAATGCTCTAGTTTTATAATGTAATGATTCAATATGTCTTTTCAAGGAACTCTTCCGNCAGACGGTACTTCTTTCTGTCCACTTCCGGTTGCCTGATTATGAGCCAGACCTAAAACAATACAAGCTCAATTAAATGTAATGGTGACCTTTTTCTTGTTTATTTGTCTATATTTACAAATGACACAATAACTCAAAATTAAACACAAACAAATCTAAAAGTACATCGCCACAGTGACATCCAACGAGTGTTGATGGGAAAGGATGCTGCAGAATGGGGACTACCACAAGCAAAGTTTCTTATTCAATTAACTTTTCCTTATGTTATGATTGTTGTAGTAGTTCCCAGGGGTGCAGAATATAACCGAATGAGGTTTGGTGCAGGGCTATGGGGGGCTAAATGGGGGAAGATGTAAACGAACAAATTAAAATAATACAATTTTGGGGGGAAAAATATGTCATAATGTCTATGACTTTTATTATGTCTAACGATTCTCTTCTCGAAATAATTAAATACTTACACCTTTTTTTAAACCTGCAAGAAAGTAGAGGGGCTGAAATAAAAATGAGACGACCAGGCAAGAGGCATTTAACTCGGCTTTGAAATATGTACTGATACCAAAGTGAGAGCCGTGAATCGAGACGATACTGTTTAACTAAAAAAACCCTCAAGTGACACCGGTTTCAGTTTAACTCTGTGAATTACACTTATCTCCTATATAATGATTTTTTTGTCTTTCTTGGAATTATCGCTCATATATATTTTTTAAAGAAATACTGTATTTGTTAGTTTTAAATTTCTGTACAAAGTACAAAAAGAAACCTTATATAACGGCTCTGTCTGTCTGTCTGTCTGTCTCTCCGTCCGTTGGCTTGTTTCAACTCATAAACTACTGTAGCTAGAAACATGAGATTTGGCACACAGGTACATCTCGGCATTTAGACAACTGGACAAATTTTGGAGTTTTTACACTTAATATTTCCAACATGGCGGCCCTGCCAATATGGCGGGTGACCAAAAAATGTTTTTAGTAACCATGGCATATTATACATCAATTGAAAGTTCTTTAAAGTGTGGAAAATGAATATGCAACTATTACACTTAATATTTTATCTTAATCGTAAAGAAATTGGCGATTATCGCCTAACGAACTTACGTGCCAAAGTCAGCAATTGTGTTTGGATCAATCAATCGCCATTTATTGAAGAAACATATAAATGAACATAAGTTTCTACATACATATTATCTTGATACAATCTTAATAATTTTATCAATATAACAATTACATTTCATAAATTGTGACACTGTCTTCAAATCGGCCTTTGGCCCAGATAGGGTTTGGAGTTGTCTTTATTTACCAATATTATTATTAATTTAAAACCTAACATATAATCAATATTAAAAGTATTTTTATTATTTATAATTTTTAATCGAATACATTATCATTAAATTTCCTATTTACCCATGTTTTTCCCTGCTTCGACTTAATTTATTCGTAAGTAATAATGTAACAACTAACTGAAGGTTTTCTTATGTGGACATAAACATTTTCTTATCTGGAGTTAGGTTTTTGTTGGAATTAAAGTCAAAATAAAAAATTAAAAAGGACTTTAATTCCAACAAAAACCTATTTCCAGGTAACAACTAACATTTAAATAAAAAAACTGTAAACCAGACCAACTATTTAACAACTTCAATAAGTAAAACAAATAATTTACATTTAATAAGTAACAACAAATAATTAAAATTATTTTCTATAAATATTCAGAGGCGGCCCGAGGCCCGTGCGACCGCATGGGGCGCCAGTCTTGGGGGGCGCCAAACTAAGGTCAGATCATTACACTGGCAATTTTTATGGTAAATCTGCACTTGAACACCCTCTTATTTTAAATTGTCTGATTGACTTGGGATTTTTAAAAACTTCCTTTCTTCAATTTAACAACTTTAAGCCTGGCAGTTTTGAAAATTTGGGCTTTTTAAGAGTGGGGAATTCGCTCAGGATGGCTACAAACCCATTCGTGTTATAAGTTATAAGTAGGCCCAACTGTAATTTAAATTCTTAGAAAAAAGGACAAAGGTCCGACTGACAAACTTTTTGTGAATTAATTAATGTTTTGACTTTCTTATATTTTCTTAGAACAATTTTTGGGATTTTCTTGATCGAGCACTCTAAGATTTTTTTTGACTTTTTCGAAAAAAATCAAAAATTTTGAAAAAATGCGCTATATCTCAAAAAATAAATGAGATAGCAAAATTTTGATAATAAACAATTTTAAAGACCATGAAAAACCCTTTCAGAATCACTCATTGGTTTTTAAAATAACAGCTTTGAACCACCTTTTTAGTCCCTTTATATTGTGACATTGCTATTATTTCTATTTTGAGTCCAAATTT
>KZ654388.1:14797-29435 GCA_001010745.2 Gerris buenoi
CCCCTTGCTTTCTTTCTTTAATTGTTAAAATACCATACATCTACATACACTTTCTGCATCCTTTTCCACTCTTTTCTATCATTGGCTACCCTTTGCCACGTGACTCCTCCACAAGCTTTTCTCATTTCTTCGTCCCATCTTTTATTTGGTCTTCCTCTGCTCCTTTTTAACTCCGGTGGGTACCAATCTATTAGTGTCTTGGTCCATCGGTCGTCTTTTGTCCTGGCAATATGGCCAGCCCAACTCCACTTTCTTTCCATAACCACACTTCCAACGTCGTCCAATCCTGATTGTTGTCTGATCCAGCTATTTCTCTTTCTATCTTTCCTAGTGACTTTCATCATGCTTCTTTCCATCGACCGTTGTGCCACTCTAAGTTTCCTGACGGTTTCTTCTTTAAGAGTCCACGTCTCTGTACCGTAGGTAAGAACTGGCAGCACACACGTAGACCATAGCTTCTTTTTGTTGCTCATACTTACATCTGATCGGAACAGATTTCGGTACTTATTGTAAGCTCTCCAAGCGCTTGATATCCTTCTACTGACATCTTTATCCTGGCCGTCTATATCTTTACAAATTAAGCTGCCAAGATAAATGTAATTGTCTACTATCTCAAGCAGTTCACTTTCTACTTGAACCTTTGCTTCCTCTTGGTTAATATTTACAGCCATTACTTTGGATTTGGACTTGTTTAGCTCGAGGCCTATAACACGTGTACGATCTATCACATCTTTTAGCATTATTTCCGCTTCTTTTTTATTTTTCGCGATTAAGACAACGTCGTCCATAAATTCCAACTTGTTGAGCCATCTACCGTTTATTCTTATTCCTAGTCCTTCCCATTCTAGCTCCCTAAACGCCTGCTGTAATACTCTAATGAATATTTTTCCTGACGGTACATCTCCTTGTCTGGTTCCTCTATTTATCTTCACTTCTCTTCTTTCTTCCTCTAATTTAACTTCCATAATTGCTCCGTTGTAAATATATTCAAGTATTTTCGTGTACTCGGCCTCGATACCAGTTTCTCCGAAAGCTCTTAGGATGTAACTTCTATACACGGAATCAAATGCCTTTTTAAAGTCGATAAAGATAAAGATAAGTGGAAAATTATAGTCATATGCTCTCTTAATAAGCTGCCGGATGACGAAAATATTGTCAAGGGTAGAAAAGTTTCTTCTGCCTCCAGTCTGAGAAATACTAACATCGAGATCTAATTGTTCTTCTATTCTTTTGGTAATTACTTTTATTATAACTTTGTAAATCATCGATAGTAAACTTATAGGCCTGTAATTCTCAATGTTTTGCTTATCACCTTTTTTGAATAATAAAATTAGTTGGGATTTTAGCCAGTCTTCAGGGATTCTTCTTTCTCTCAAACATAAATTTCCTAAATCTGTAAGTGCTTTAATAATCGTCTGGCCACCTAACTTTAATTCCTCAACAAGTACTTGATCTTTTCCACATGACTTACCTTTCTTCATAGAACGCAGAGCCCATTCAACTTCGTCTCTTATAATTTGCGGTGCCTGCTCGTTGGAATTCGTTTCTAGTTCTAGTATACATTCTTTCTTCTCTATATCTTTATACAATTTAGCGTAGAACTGACTTAATCTATAATTTTAGTTTTCTGAGATTTTAGTCTGCCCAGGGTGTCCTTTATTGCTATTATTCTTTCCTTTCCTACTGCTTGACTTTTCTTTAGCTTTTTTACACTTCCACCTGTCTCAATTACCCTTTCTAGTTCTTTTATTTGTTTGTTATAACTCCATTTCTTTAGTTCACTTCTGATTAACTTTGACAGGTCCCTGAACTCGATTTTATCTCGCCCTTCTCTCTTAAGTTTTCTTCTTTTTTCTAGCATCTTTAATATTTCCCTTGGTATTTTATTCTTCTTTTCTTTGCTGGCGTACTCTGTAGTATTTACTATTTTTTTCGTGGTATTCTTTATGGCTGTTACTAGTCGTTCGTTATATCTTTCTATATTGGTTTCGCAAGCCATACACTCCAATTCCTGTTTAAGCAAGTTTTCATACATATCTCCACCTGTATTCTCGATAACGCTTATCTCTTTATTTAAACTTTTACTTAAATCTNACATCACTGGCTGTTAATGGCTGTTGACGTCTTGATTGTACTGCACTATCGTAAAAACCGAGATGTCATCCATAAGTTGGTTTTAGGTAAGAATGTATTGTACATTTAACAGCATAAGTTAAGATCATCCATTTATCAAATTCGTTTTTCATTTAAGCACTTACAAATCTATTCATATTTCGAATTTAAAAGCTGTTGATTTAACTTAAAATTTAATACATAACTTATTTTATACACTATTAATTTTAATAGTAGGTGTTTTTATTTACATATTTTTTATACTAGTCTAAAATCTTAATATTGAAATGCTAAATTAGATTGATGTAAATTGGGAGATCCGTACCATGTAAATATAAGTTTGTTTTTATGCAATTGCGTAGTAGGAGAAGCCAACCATTTTGCCCTCAGGCCACTTAACTTCTTTCTAACATATTTCCTCATCAAACCTGTCTCCTGATCTTCAGGGTATCTCCTGACCACACCACATAAAACCAAATAGACCACGTTGCGATTAGTCGCAAGATCATCCTCTCACTATTGGATGTGAGAAATAAACGTGGAGCAGATTTAAATAGTGATCATCACTTAATCTTGGCTGAATATAGACTTAAGATTGTTGCAAAGTATGAAGGAGGTAAACCCAGAAGCCGACGACTAGATGTACGGAAACTAAGAGCATCTAAGGTAAAGGAAAACATCTCTATCCAACTTAAAAACAGATTATTCAGGCACTGTCGGAAAATGGAAATGAGTTTGGAATTATTTAAGATAGCTGGCAGAGTATCAGGGACAGTTACTGCGAAACAGGAGAATGCTTCCTTAGATTCAAGAACCATTTTAAAAAAGAGTGGATGTCAAATAAAACGTGGACAAAAATAAGCCGTAGGAAAACCCTGTAGCAGAAAATAAATTACTGCAGATTTATTTCAATACTGAGATTTCGGTACTTATTGTAAGCTCTCCAAGCGCTTGATATCCTTCTACTGACATCTTTATCCTGGCCAAAAGTACTTCTTCTATAGAATTTTACTATATAAATTTAACTTAAAAATATACACTTTTAACACTTAAAATCTTAAAACTTTACGGAGCCGATCTACCTCACGTGGCGTCAAGGACGCAACTCCCTCCATTCTCTTCTATGCTGAGAGAATGGTAAAGAGGAGTGCACGGAGAGACAAGAGGAAATAGACGAGCTGGCAGAAGCAGCGGAAGAGGCAGCTAGCAAAGGGGACTCAAAAGAACTATATACAGTATCACTAAGAAGCTCGCCAATAAGAAGTTCAAACAAGCAAAGCCTGTAAGGAGCAGAGATGGACAGATGTTAACAACATTGGAGGAACAGCTTAGAAGGTGAGAGGATCATTTTAGAGGAGTGTTGGACCGAGGAAAAAATCAACAAGGGTGGGTGGTAGACACTCAGGTGGATGCGGAACCGGGCCAAGGTATAAATCTACAGTGTCCTACACCAGGAGAAATTGGAGAAGTATTAAGGAATATCATGAATGGGAAAGCTCCTGGCGTCAATAATATAGCCTCAGAGTTGCTTAAGGCTGACATAATACAAACTATAGTACAAATGCTGCACCCACAATTTTGTCAAATCTGAGAAAAAGAGAAAGTCCCGGCGGAATGGAAGAAGGGAGTTATAGTTATAGTAAAGCTTCTCAAGAAAGGCGATATCACTGATTGTGATAACTGGAGGGGAATTACTTTGCTCTCAGTACTAAGTAAGATTCTAGCTCGCATTATTCTAAACCATATCAAGCAGTCAGTGGAGACTCGGTTGAGGATAGAGCAAGCTGGCTTTCGTGCTCAAAGAAGCAGTTTAGATCTCATTAACACACTAAGGATTAGCCTAGAGCAGAGTCAGGAATTCCAAGCAACCCTTTACCTAACTTTCATTGATTTTGAAAAGGCCTTTGACTCTGTGAACCATCGAGATCTGTGGAAGGTTGTTAGGGAGTATGGGATCCCCCCCAAAAATAATGAACATCATTATGGACCTTTATAATGGATATGAATGCCAAGTATTACACCTAGGAAGCTTCACGGAACCCATCAGGTTGGACACTGGAGTGAAACACGGCTGCATTTTGTCAACAACACTGTTCCTACTGGTCCTTGATTCTGTTATGAGGAAAGTGACTGGGAGTAGGAGAAGAGGTATCCAATGGGGAACTCAAACTCTTCTAGAAGACCCAGAGCTTTAAAGACATGCAATTCAAGCTAAATGCATTGAAAAAAGACGCAGAAGCTGCAGGTTTGAAGATAAATTTCGCCAAAACCAAGGAGAGGAGGTTAAATGCTGCAGGAAATAACCGAGCACGGTTCTTGGGAACACAAAAGCTAGAGATTGTCAATGTATTCCAATACCTGTGCAGTATGGTAACTATTGGAGGAAGAGCAGATGAAGATGTGAAGAGTCACATCAAGAGAGCAAACGCAGCCTTCGTGCAGTTATATCCAATCTGGTGTAACAAAAACATCCTAATGTCTCTCTAGCATACATTAGGACTGTTTTAACATTGGTGTTGAAGAGACGGATTTTAGTTTTCTTTGAGATGATGACGCCAAAATCACCTCTCAACTAAAGGTTTTTTTAAACCGATGTCTTTGGCGCATAATGGATGAGTGGTGGCCAGAAACGATCACCAATGAAGAATTATTGGGACATACATGACAGGCCCCTATGGATAGACAGATCCAAGAACGGAAATGGAGATGGTTGGGACACACCTTAAGGAAACCAGATGGAGCTATTTGGAGTGGAACCAACAGGGCGCAAGGAGATGGGGGGGGGGGTTAGGCCGAAAGAACGCGAAGAACAATGGAAAAGGAGGATGGACAAGTTGGAAAATCCTGGGGTGAACTCAAAAACCTGGCTATGGATCGAGATGAGTGGCGGATTCTCCTGGATGCCCTATGCTCCTAATGGAGTCACAGGAACTAATCAAGTAAGTCAAGTCCACTTAACTTCAAAATTTTAATGAATGTATATTTTTGATAATTTGGATTCTACAGTGAATAATAAAAATATTTTACTTCAAACTTTTTTTTTCACTTTAAATAAGCACCTAATATGAAAGATAATTACTCTAGTGTTAATTGATTTTGATAAAAATGGGGAGGGGGTGAAATTTAAATTAGACAATAATGGTTATGAAAGCATAACATAGAAGAAGTTTGAATAGTTTGTCGAATGTAGCCCGCAAATTATCTTATAATAATGTCCAACTTCTTCGCTTTTTAAATTTATTTTTTTATGCATGAAATACATCAAAACAACTTAACAGATTTTAAAAATGGGGAGAGGCTGAAATTTTAATTAATTTGACAATAATGGTTGTAAAACCATTTTATAATTAAATTTTACGCGAAGCTATGTGGCACACTAATTGACAAACTATATTTTTTAATACTTAACAGATAAATTTATTGTGATCATTAGAACATATTAAACCAACCATATATGGATTTTAATGTTAGATAAATATACAGGGTGGGCAAAAAAACCTGAAATGTTTTGAACACTTTCAGCTCAGCAAAGCTTTTGTAATATATAGAAAACTACATTATTCTACTTTTAATTTCAAATTTTTAACTTAACAAACTATTGGGTGAAATCCAATGATGGCTTGAATTAGGGTATTAAAAAAATTGTTTTCCAGGTAATAAATGTGTGTAAATAAAAAAATCAATATTTAACAAACATTGAGATATCTTAAGTTTATAAGTTTTATCTTTGAATCTTAATAGTTCTCTGATTAAGTGCAAAAAGACGCGCGTATAGGGGGCAAAGGTTAAAATGACCTTGAAGGTCATGGTCAAGGCCGTGTAGTAGGCCGTGTTCAAGGCTACTGTTGAAGGGAAAAATTCAGCTTTTTTACAATCCGCAATACAAATTGAAGGTTCTTAATGTTTTCCCACACAATTTGGACCTTGGAATGACCTTAAAAGGTCTTGCTCAATGACATAGTTCAGATCATATTTTCGTAAAATTGACTGCTCTTTTTTAAATCTTAAAACGGGGGTTCCCATTTAAAATAACAAAGTTAACCTTCAAATAACCTTAAAGGGCAAGGTTAAGGTCAAATCTAAGATCACTATTGAATAGATAAAGGAAAAATCCTGCAACTTGTATGAAATCTTTTTTTTTCTCAAAAAAAAGAATTTTATGAGAGATATTAAGGGGTTTTCATAGTTTTGTGCCACCCTGTATCATGTTATTTATATTTACACTAATTGGCTAACATGAAAATTTTTTACAGAAATGAGAACAACGTTTATATACGGAGATTGGTTTCCAGAAGAAGAAATGAATAAAATTCAGATGCGTAGGTCTGACTGGAATAGGTTGGCAGTCAGATCACTGTGGGGAGCATGCATCTATACTTATATTAATGTAGCGGCTTTCGGGATGCTAGAAAAATATATAGGAGACAGCGAATTCTTTGCTGTTTTCCCCTGTTGGGTAAATAGAAGAATATATATATATTAAAAACCTTCTTGACGGTATATTATTGAACAATAAAGTTTACCTAATAAAATTAAAGCGGCCTCTTCAACACTGTGGTAGCAAATCTACATGTTCTTGAGACTATAAAGTATTAATTTAGTTCCCATAGAGTGTATATTGAAACTTAAAATTTTATTTTTATTTTGAGGTCCCCAGTTAGAATAGATGCTAATAAGTGTAGGTACTTTATTAACTGGCTAAATTTCGTCCCGAGAGGGGGACATCTTCATGCCTGCAATCAGAGTTGTTTTATTTTAAACTAATCAAAAATAACATTACTAACATGTATAATCACCACAAAATGTAAATATACCAATTCTAAGTGATAGGTGGGACCACTTAGATTGACCCGCTTATATCTAAAAATTTACTAATTTTGCTGGGGAGATGCCACTATCATCCTACAGCAAATTTGAGAGTAGCCGGTCAAATACAAATAAATGGGCGTCACATGGACTTTGTAGTGAGATAGTATAATAATTTAGATAAATAGCCATGTAAAGTAAAAGTGAGTCTATAGTTTAGAAAAATGTTGCATACCCAATAAAGTGAGTGTAGCCTGCTTGACGTCTCTCTCGGGGAATACTTCTTTCTTGGCTGGTGATTAAATGGTCATAGCGTCGACGAAGATCCCGGCCGGGATGTAGATGGATTTAAATCCTTTGAGATTTAAAAACTTTACAAAGCAAATGTACTAAAAGAGTATGATGCTAGAGAAAAGCGGCCGACCCTCCTAGACGTCTTGGCTGACAACAACTGAAGATGTAGAGGGGGGATCCGGCCTTACCTCTGGAGAGTTTACAAAACCTACCACTAGATGGCCGAAGCGGCTCCAAATCTAAACCAAGATTCATTCCCCCTGGTGGATTCTTATTTTAATATTTTCTTTTTACAGTATGCTTTCCATTCATATTATTTATTATGGAACCCAGCAGATGTTGGTGTGCGTATTTGGCTCCACCTGGAGGCTGCCCTGCTATCTAGCGGTAGGGTAGCCTAACCTTTACTTCGAGAAAGATCTGTAGCGCTGGTGTAGGATTTCTCGGTGTGTGACAGTCTCTGACGTCTCGCCGCTTAATTTTAAGTTTAATTTATTACTACGTTTTTATTAACTTGGTTTCTTGTTTGTTTGTCCGGTATAAATCTTGCAATCGAATGCTTGAGCTAGACATTTGAAACTTTCAGAACACGATGTCAATGCATTATTTCAATACTTTTAGTCATTTTTCAGCAGAATTTAATTTGTTTTCAGCAAGTTTGCTGTATGGAAAGTTAGCTCGGAAAAAATCCGCAAGTTATTTTATTTGTTTTGTTACATCGAATTATTTTGGCAATCTTCATTTTGACGGGTTTCAAATTTGTTTTTTTATTAGAGGTAAACATTGAATGACAGCGAAAAAGGATAAGTAAACAAATAAATTAATTAAGTGACGAGTGACAACCAGATTTAAATTCGGAACTATTTTTTTCACTAACATTATCTATATATATAAAGATGAAAGTCCGTGGGTATGTGGGTGGGTATATCCTTTATACCCAAATCTACAGTTTTATTCCGATCATGATGAAAATTTGCACACTTGACCTTCAAAGCAAGGGGAAGGTCACTGTCTACATGGTTTTTTGAAATCTAATTTCTGGTACCCAGGGGTACGGGGTACAAGTAATGAATACGGGGTCAAAGTAATAAATACCCTTCATGATGCATATCGTTGAAAAGCTCTTTGAGAATAAAGTAATTGTTGTTATTTACATTTTTTTCAGATTTTTATTTAGGAGGGGGCAAAGTGGAAAATACAGGAAAAATATTTCTATACTAAGAAAAAAATACTTCTGTAAGTAAAAAGAGTGTCTTTTGGTGTGTGGCTTCCTTATATAAATCTTTAGTTTTAACCTTCGAGGCAAGAGGAAGGTCACTGTCCACATTAGTTTTCGAAATTTTAATTTTGGTATCCAGGGGTACGGGGTACAAATGTCAAAGTAATGACAACCCTTCATTATGCGTATCATTGAAAAGCTCTTTAAGAAGATTTTTGTGATATTTTTATTTAGGAGGGGAGTAACATGGAAGAGTAAGGTTTGTGACATAATTCCCTCAACGCATAACCATATTGTATACTTATTTATTTTACAATGTTCTGATACTTTTGTAATATACATTTAGGTATCTACTTCTTTATTGATATTTTAGTCACTTAGGTCTTAATTTTTGTATGCAACCCGGGCTGCGCCGGGTACTTCAGCTAGTATTATATAACAATGAAAAATATATATTAATCATTTCATATATGATTCATCAGAACATTTTAAAACGTAGTATATAAAAAGTTATTTTTATCTTTAAATTATTTATCTTATCTTTAACTTTCTTTTTGATAATTTAAAATCTTAAATGAAGCCCGTTAGGCCGTGGACCATATCGGAATAGGTCCCCCCCCCCCACCTCGAACAAAGAAACCCAGGTGAGTCCAAATATCATATTCTTATATCTCCTAGGTTTCATACTATATTATCTCATATATCCTATTTGCTATATTACCGCTATTTCCTATATATGCAATCCTACCTTGATATTATTGTCGTTAATTACTATTTGATTTGACTAGTTAATATGATGTTTCAGGCACTTAAATGCCTCGGTATATGGTATTTAGCCGTTTTGATCATCGTCTGACTAAGATGAATACGTTTTAAGGGGCGTTTAGACGAGCCGATCTGGTCTCACTTTTCGGGGCCACGCCTCTTCGGCCCTAAAACACGGTGGTGTAACTCGCGTTCCTGTCAGCGTTTTGGGGTCGAAACCAGAGAGGGCGGTCGGATGGAGATTCCAGAGGAAAATTACTAGATGGAACTGGGTCAGGACGTGTAAAAGCAGTGCTCTGTCAAGTGGTGGGGAGGCCGGAACAAGAGAAGCTGGGGACGGGACCAGGACCAGACGGCAGGGAACGGGTCGTCTAATCGCCCCTTATGACTTATTTGTACCCTTACTGACCCCTGCCTAAACATCTCACTATAATGTTCTGACACAGGTTCTCCAGGTTCTTATTAATTAATTACACATATTTTGTTTCAGGTTCCACTAAACCTCGACAACTTTATCTCACATACTATTTTTGTAATATGGGAATCAGTGTGTATGCAAACAACTATATTCGTTATCTTTGGATTAGTTGGTAGTCAATTTTATGTCTACTCATACATACTTTCAGAGTTGATGGTACTTCTAGCTGCCTTACAACGTTTGAAAGAACTAGATAACGAATTTGAAACTAAAATTGCCATTAAAGAAATCGTTGTACACCACCAAACCATCTTGCAGTAGCTATCTATAATTTTTTATTAAATAAAGATTATACTAAGTCGTTATACGAGTATATACAAACATCAGAGTAACAAACTTACCTGTATAAATTAAAGCGTAGGCTTCCGCGGGTAGCATCTTCAGGGGTGCGGTGCATCTTGATGGTTACTTGAAGCAGCAACAAGATCATGGAAGCAGTATGTTGCAGTCGGTTGGGTCATTATGTCTTGCACCCCTGATGATGCTTCCAATAGTGGAAGTGAAACGTCAGACTGTTTATTACCTGTTTTAATTGAGCTGAGCGAAGCGAAGCTCTTATACTACACTTTGCGGTTTTTATGATGCATACTCCTCCTGAACCGCTGAACCGATCTGCACAAAATTTAGCACGGTCGTAGTGACTAACTACAGGAAGGTATAAATCTGAAATGGTCAAAATTGGTACACTGGGGTACGAGGTACGGGGTACATAAGTTTTCTCCTGAACGGCTAAACCGATCCGCACGAAATTCGGCACGGTTAATGTGACCAACTACAGGAAGGTATAAATCTGAAATGGTCCAAATTGGTACACAGGGGTACGGGGTACGAAGTACAAAAGTTTTCTTCTGACTCCTGAACGGCTGAGCCGTTCCGCTCAAAATTCATGGGCATAGTGACCAACCACAGCAAGATATAATTCTGTAATGGTCCAAGTTGGTACACGGGGGTACAGGGGTACAAAAGTTAAAATAGTATATGCCCTTCAAGATGCATGTCGTTGGAAAGCTCTTTAAGAGTACAGTTATTGTTGTATGTTAACATTTGTCATATTTTCATTTATGAGGGGTCATTCTGTTGGTAAAATAGGAAAAAATGAATACATATTATTAAAATGCAAGCTCAGCTCAATATTGCAAGCATTGCACACCTATTATATGTTTACCATTACGTACAAATATTTATGTTCCGTGAGGAGTAAGACTGCTAAAATTTTACACTCGTAAACATTTCGGGCATACTAAAACATAGGTAAAAATTAAGTTAAAAACTACTATTTATTTATATTTAAAAACTACTTTAATTAAAAACTATTATTTATTTAAATACTATTATAACAGATCAGTCGTTGCTCAATACTATTATTGAATGGTAATTAATATAATAATGTAAGGTTGGATCTAGAGATGGAATTAAAATATTAAGTGACTCAACTATGAAGTGAATCCTTAAACATCTGGTCGTATAATATACAATTTAAAATATATAATTGTTAATGTAATATTTTTGTTTTTTGCAGAAGTTTCCAAGAACTACAATCGTTTTTGGGCCTGCTGAATTTAGTGATCATAACTGGTGGAGTTGCGGTAATGACAATAAGTGGCTTTGCATTGATATCTGTGAGGAGTACATATTATTTTTTAATTTAATTTTTAAAGCTATAAAAAATGATAGGGGAGTCTAAGCTGAGTTAAATCCGACTTAATTCCTAGACAGGCAAAACTTGCTAAGAAACTGCCCTTAACGTCAGGTTTGTCATCTTTTTTTGACAGATCGTTCGTTTTTTGACCACGTCGAATAACCATTCTTTTTTACTATTTATTAATATCGCAAATTTTGCGTGAGCGCATTTGCGTGGGCAGTATGAGAATGACTAACTTGTCAAAATGAACTTTGAAACTGTAATGACGCCTTGAACAATGATGAACACGTGTGCCGTAACTATGACTACACGCTAAACCAAAGAAACTACTGCTGTCGGTGGACCACTCTGGAAAAAAACAAGTGAAAACTCGAAAACAAAGAATTCGAATAAAAAGTAAACCACTCTGCTACAAACTGCCGCACTAACTACCTACTACCTACTTCTTGCACCACTGACTTTAAATATCAAAATTGACGAAACGATATATTCACATGAATACAAAGAAAAACTAAACGATACTATTATCCGGCCCAAAGGACCATATGACGAATTCCCATTTGAGTTATGATTAAGCTACGGGAAGGCAAGACACGGGCTGGAAAACTAAGATTTAATATGAACCCGATCAAAGAAGTCGCGTATTCACCTTGGAAGAAATGAGGAGTAGGTAGCTGCTGGGTGATTCTGAAGTTCAGGGCGCCCTGACTTGGTTTCTTCTTGAATTTGAGACTTGAGGATGGAACGTGTGAGGGTTCGAGCAAGACTGTGGTTGTAGCAAAGCTAAAAATGTTCCTCACTTGCGTGCTTTTTCACTCGTTGCTAGGGCAAAGTACAGTGCACATTTTTAAACACATGGATTTTTAAGTTTAACTGAAAACATGTGATTAATTTCTACCTACAGTCTATAAGATTAGAGTTGGCACAATCAAATGGCGGGAAAATTTTGAGGGAAACGATTTTTTTGGTCCCCCATGTTGAACGCAACTTCAGAAAAAAAAATGCTCTACTCTACCCCTGTTCCACAAAAAAAAATAACATGGCAACACCGATTTTCCCTTTTTATAACCCTAAAACTACCTCCATTTGTTGTTTCCCGCCTTCGGTTGTGCCAACTCTAATCTTATAGACTGTAGGAAAATTCAAGAATTAAAATACCGATTTCATATCAGATCTCAGTAAGATTTATCCACACATATAATTTTATGTTGTCACAATATTATTTGTATATTATATAGTTATTGCATGTACTTACCCCCTTTGTGAAAAAGGTGTTAGATTTACTGACAAATATACTTATAATTATTATTAATAACATTATTTTCATTCCTTCGTGTTGCAGGACAATACTTCAGTGAAGATGAAGTTTTTGGGGATCATGGTAGTACAGCTAGTGTTCACATATATTTCTTGTCTTTTATCACAGGATATTACGGATGCTGTAATAATACTTTTATTAATTGATTATAAAAATCTCAAACAAGTTTCTTTTTTCTCATACTAAGTTCCTTAATCTTAATATTATTATTATAATGAGAATTCATTGATTATTTTTTTACTGATTGTTTTCTTTTTAAAGAGTTTAGAGGTAAGGCATGCTTGCTACAGTACAAACTGGATGTCGATGGATCGAAGCTCAGTCCGAAATCTTCAGCTTATGGCAGAAAGAGCTATCCGACCTCTTTCTTTTATAGCTCTAACTGGTCATGAACTATCCCTGGAAATGTATATGAGCGTAAGTAGATACAAAGATTTAAAACAAATATATTTAAAAGTATTTCTTGGTATTGCTTAACGCCCATTCTTATTTGCACCTTGGAGTACAAAACTTCATTTGAAAAGACAAAGAAAAGACCACCAAGCTCGCTTGCAACAACTCCACCAAGACCACCAAAAGGACAAGAATGACCAGTGAAAGAATATACACCTCCAAAACCCTCGAGGGGACCGATTGTGCTTATGTCTTTGCATCAGAACAATAAAGCTGGAGACCATCCTAAATACTCTGGATTTAGCCATAAACCAAGGAGTAGACGCTGCCACAATTTAGTCAGACTAATAATCAGCCATGGCTATGGCGGCTTTAGATAAATTTACCTTTAAAATTTGACAGTCTTTAAAATCAGAAATTTAATAGCAAGGACAAAATTAAAGTTTACGAAAATGAGACTGCTGACTGACTAGCGAGTCGAGCAATAAGTGACTAGTAAGCAGTGGTCGTACATAGAGACTTTGACTATTATAACAGGACAAAAGTCAAAGAGAAATGTCGTCAAACTTGGACAGACACCACTAACAACAAACTACGACGCCTAAAACCTTTGCTAGGTGACTGGATCTCCTCATATAGAAAAAACAGACAGGAAGAGACGGTACTTTCAGACCGAGAATAGGACATACTCAAATCACTAAGTTATTTGTTTACTTAATTCAGGGAAAGACCAAGATATAGACTGTAAAATGATACTTTCACTGTAGCTCAGCTACTGACTGATTGCCAACAACTTAACTAACTTAGAATTTCCCACGACATATCAAATAACTTCGCAGATATTTTAGCAAACAACTTGACTTACGAAACTAAATTGATGCATTACCAACTTTGAAGTTGAGCTCTTGATTCAAGTTTAATGCAAATAAAAAATAAAGCTACAAATTTCCTATGAACCATATCTCGATTTTTACTAGTTCGGTGGCCATGACTAATATCAAATTTTTCAAAAACATCATAAATTTACGATGAACAATTTAAGTATATTAATTTTTATTAAAGCTAGAACGCTAAACCAAACACAGGTAACATATATATAATATATACGTCCACGGCGCTAAAGCCCGTGAAGGGCCGTGTCCTCTTTTACAATGCCTCATGCTCGAATGAAACAGGCGTGTAAAATTTTAACTTGATGATACATTTTATATATAGTTGAATTAATCTTGTTATGATGCCATACGCATAAATCGATTATTAATGCCTGTCGCTGGAAACTAATGTCCATGACTCAAACCCGTACACTACCCTAGGTCTCACCACACTTTTATATACCAACAGTTTGGTATTACATTTCAGGACCTGAAAAGTGACTGGAGTGCAAAATAGCTCCGGTTGCCAGCTAGATTATTGGTGAGCTAGATATTCAAGCTTTGATATCTTCGGTAACACTGTTGTTACATGAAACTACGGCCCCTAGGTATTTAAAACAGCGAAATTGTTAAAGAGCATAAAAATCCCTTTAATATTGCTAATACACTTGCTTCCGCTGCTCTTAAAATAATGTAAGGAATAATGCAGGAGTAAGAAGCTTTAAACTATTTTTTATTT